>BMAO01015491.1:0-13427 GCA_019973975.1 Trichonephila clavata | reverse complement strand
TAGCGGATCTCTAGCACCAAAAGAAATATGCTTACCGAATTTCAAGTTTGTAAGTTTAGTTGCGCAAATAGGGGATTTTTTTTTATCTATAATGCCTTCACCCCGAAAGCCTTTTATGATGTCGATTTGTGAAAACCGTTATTTGTGGATCTCTTCTCAAAGGAAGAAACAAACTTACCAAATTGCAAGTCAGTTTGAGTAACAGTTCAGAAACAATGATTTTTGTCTCCGTTACGTATAACCCTTGGGAGAGTCTAATTATGAATGCTCCGTTCTAAGCGGATCTGTATTCAACAAAAGAAACAAACCAGCCGAATTTCAAGTTTTTAAGTCTAATAGTTCCGGGTAAATAAGTCAGGGAATATTAACATCGCACTTTTCTGCTACACGAGGACTTTTGGCGTCGGTCCTCGCAATTTTACGTGCATCGGCCCCTCTGCACGGTGGGTCTTCAGCGGTATTAGGCTCGAACTCATAATACGCCAGCCACGAGTTCGTTACCTTGACCACTAACGTACCGCGGCCATTTAATAGTTCCAGAAGCCTTGTAATGAGTGAGAAAGTCTCTTTTTTTCCTATATATATATACTAATAAAAGAATATACTGCGCTATATATATTCTAATCCTAAACTCTATTTTAAATAGCTTTAATGTGAAGAAATTCATTTTATAAATACAGTATATTTTTATCGTTCATTTTCCTCGTTCATATTATATCAAAATTTCTAAATAAAGGCTACATATTCTTTTCAAAAACGGTAACACCATTCATTCCAATTTGATGTTCCTGCACTGTATATTATTCCATTAGGGATGACTGATTTCGGGAGGCACTCACAGGAAACTAATAATTTGCTAAATTGATGGTTCTTCTACAGAAAAATGAAAAGTTAAAAAGTCGTTCCCATACTTCCATCACGCTAATCTCTTTAAATAGCTAATTATCTTGTTTAAAAGCTATTTTCAATTAATTTTTGATGATAGGATTGCGATTCCTTAAAAGACAAAACTGATGTTGAAAAATTGGCATAATCGATTGTCTAAAAGATGTTCAGCTTCAATTTAACTAATTTATGATATTTTTTATTTAATGTATTGTGTATGTGCATTTTTTTTACTTGGGATGAAGGAGAAAATTTCAATATTTGTGTTCATTGTGTATGCTTTTAAATGTATGTTTTAATTGTTTGCTCTCCCTATCTCTCTTTCTTTTTTTACTTATTTTTTGTCATAAGAAATAAACTTCAAATGCTTTATTTATAAGAATAAATTTAAATATACTTTAAACCTTTATATACCGATGGTACTTATAAGTACCACTCACTTTAAAATTACATAGAATAACCGTTTTTAGGAATGACGATACTTAGCATGAATTCTCTTTTAAATCCACTCTTCCAAGATATATGGCAGAAAAAAATATCGCATGAAAAAAACTTCAGTAAATCATAATGCGGTAGATAAAGGGTTAATAAATTAAAATATTCTATTAATCGAAAGTAGAAGGGTTTAGTTTAATTTTTTGTGTTCTGTTCTATATTTTTTAGTACTTGTAATGGGCCCACTGATCCTCTCGGGAAAAACTATTAACCGTTGTATGATTATAAAACCGCTTTCCGTTGAGGAACCGTGATTTATGATACTGTGACTTGAAATTAAAAGTGAAGTGAAGAGAGAGGTGTAGTCAATCGTCGTCAGTCTGATACTGGTCAGAGTGTTAGAATCATAAAATTTTGAAGCTATCGGGCTTTACGTTAGATCCTACCTTTTAACCTATCACCACCTTTCACATATTACCTAGTTTCTTCATCGAGTCAAGATGAGTACCATTGCGTCGAATCTTATCGACAAAGATAAACAATTTAATAATTATTCTTAATATTTAAGTAAAGAATTGAACTGACAACTCCCTTCGCTTAAATAAATTCCTGATAGTAATTTGAAAGTCAAATAAAGGTTCTGATTTTATTAAAATGTGTTTTGATACTGTGCATCCAAATTCACGAACGACCGCAGAGTTGTGACATACGTAGTGTAAAAATAATATACGTTAACTTAACCAAACAAATTTGTGGAACGAATTTTTATTCTTTTAATTTTTAGGAATAATAAAAAATAGTATCTCTGACAAAAACTTATCTAAATTAATACTCTACATGACAATTCATAAACGTTTCAATTCTTTCATTATTCTTTTCAACCTTTGACTTCTCTCTAAACCATTTCATAATGATATATATATTTTTTTTTTGTATTTTTTTTTCAATATTTTGTGTCAACCTGAAAAAATTGAAAATTAATATCAAGCAGAATATTTTACACAGATTTTTCACTCTTTAAGGTACATACTAAGCATACCTTATTTCTTTAATAGGCTGCACTTTGGCAGCTGAGCCTTTGTAGACAAGTCTCTAAATGTGAGAGCCATTTAATGGTGGCACCATCTATTGGGGCTCTCGATACCAAATTGGGAGGATTGACTTTATTCTATCTAAGCTCTTATCGGATGCTAAATATTGCCATGATATAATTTTGCGAGAGTACTAGAACCAAATCAAGGGATCTTTTACATGCCACATAGTCATATGACATGCGTGTCTACGATTTTTGTATCCAAAAAAATCTATCGACTCCAGCCGGAATCGAACCCACAACCTCTAAGCCACCGAGCAGGCCATAAAAAATATCTAAGACATGTCGAATTAGATACGCGCTTTTAAATCATTCCAAATAATTGAATGGGTAGATTTTTTTATTTTTATGTTCACTATGAAAAGTAAAAATCATCACCCCTTCAAAATTTCCCCATGATGTGTATGAAATCTCCGAAAGCTAAATGAATGTCGATGCAATTTTCTTACTTAATAATAATCAATAACTTTCACAAAGATTAGAGTCCGAGTCACGCGCGATACAAACTTTAATCTTGCATTTTGGAAATTGCGAAATATAAACTACCAAGCTCCGCACACATGAGTTTTAGTTCTCATTGTTATTTTAACAGATTCGCAGAATTTCATCCAATTTGTATTTTCAAGATATTATTTAATAGTTAAATAAAAGAAGATCACTAATGTTCAAATGCATTGGATAACTAAAACTGGAAGCATTTCGTAACAGGTTCTATTCGCAGTTATAATGAACTCTCTAGGAAAAACTTCTTTCAAACGTTGTATGATTATGAAACCGCTTTCTACGAAGGAATCATGATTTATGTTGATGAGAGTTGTTATTTAAAGTGAAGTGAAAAGGGAATATGGGAAAGAGGTTCGCGTTTGTTGTCATGCTGATGCTGAAGCGTTAAAGATGTAATTGTTGAAGCTACCGAAATCGAAGGACCAGACTTGTCAATTTTAGGACGATTTGTATTGCTGTGGATCCAGAAATCTCTATAAGTATTGAACCAATTATTAAATATAATAAATTTAGCTGCTCCCCTAAGTTATGTCAAATATATATAGTGATTTGATAGTCTTAATAAAAGTGTTGGTTTTATAAATAAGCCTCATCCTTTGGAGCATTCTAACACATCTGAGGGCGAGAGTACGCGACCATTTTACTGAGTTTAAGGTATCCGACAACCTAAAAATTGTAAATTTTGCCAAAATTGAAAAATAATTTATGATTTTTATTTTATAGGTCATCTTATTAACTTTATAAAAGTACCAAGTTTTTTATTTTTCGTTTACTAGAACCAAAACTACAAGTGTTTTAGTAAAAGCAGATACCATTACTTTAAGCAAGATGTCATATTTTAAAACGCTTTTTACTCGGAATGAGTGTGTGTGTTTTTTTAATGCTTAAACGGGGACAGCGATTGCTCAAAAAATTTGAAAATAATTAACTGAAATTTTTTGTGCATGTTCTGTATAATAGAAGAAGTGTTTTAACGTTCAGGTTTATCAATCACTGTTTTATTACAAAATTTACAGTCTCTTATGGGAATATAATCATTGCTTTTTTAAGCAATTTCATGTAATAACTAAGATAATGTGCTCTAGCTTATGTTAAAATTAAAATATTTCTTATATATCTTGAATGTCATTTCAAAAATGAATAACGTAGTAACACATCAAAAATGAAAAATTGAAAATTTGTTCATAAACTTTTGGTACAGAATGGGCCCCGTTTATGTTATTTTTTGTACATTTTTACCCATTTTAGTAATTATAATTTCTTTTTATCTTCTTAATTTTAGCATATTTTTTGTAAATATACTAAACAAATCTAAAAACCACAAAAACATCTCTATACTCCTTTTTTTAAAAACAAATTGACGCAAGTGGTCGTATACTTTAAACTATCATAATTATCCTTGTTGCAATATTTCACATATATGTAATCATGATGATAAAGAAAAGACTCAATTAGTGTATATGTTATACAAATATTCACTATTCACTTATTTTAAATTTTAAATTATTTAAGAGATTCAACACATGCTTAATGTGTTTTTTTCTTTTATATAGAAATAAATTTTGAATTTTAAGAACTATTTAATATAAGTAGAAAAGAGCTGTATGTACAATAAAGAACATCAATTGTTCAAATCTATTTTTTCCATTCATATAAAATTTCAAAGCTAATGTTTAGTACTTAAAATATTCCTTTAAAAGTTAAACAGTTCTTGAAATTTATGATTTTCTTAAATTAAAAAGCATTAATCGGCTTGTTAGTCTGTTGACTAATTTATACAAAAAAGTTTTGAATTTTTCTAAGATGAATTGTCTCTGTGTGAAAAGAACTATTTCTCATTTGAGTATTCTTTTATAATTTCATTTTTTTATATAATTGATATCTTTTGTCTTTTATGTGCCAAATGAATTTTTGTGGCGGATTATCAAAAGATAGTTTTATTATAAAAGACGATTAATATGTGAAATAATTTCCTTTCCAACCTATAAGATTTTCCTTTCATGCTCATATGATTTTTTGATTTAAAAAAAAAAAAACGTGCCTTAAAATCTGGTGTATAATGCGTACTTTTAACACAAAAAAACTAGGTAGAAATTTACGAGTGCGCGTTATACGCCAGGTATGAAAATTTTATCTTTAAAATTTTTAAGAAAATGAGAAATGAGGATTTAAAAATATTAGACTTCTATATATATCAAAATGCTGTTTATTTAAAAGAAATGTCTGACCTTATGAACTCAAAAAGTTGTAGTTCTAGTAGTATACTATTTTTTTCAAAATGATGAGATAATACCTCGAATAAATGACTAAATCATAAAAGCATTATATACATACAGTTCTTCGTAAAAAAGGGGCCTGCGCGTTATACGGTGAAAATTTTAAAAAAACGGCTTAAAATTGTAGGTGTGCATTATACGCAGCCTTTTACGGTACATAAACTTGTAACTTAATATTAGAGGTGCAAAAAAGTTAATTGAAAAATGATACAATATAAAATAATAAAATTTGGTTTTGCTTACCGTAAAATCTGGCGTATAACTAGCACCCATACTTCAAGCTGCTATTTTTAATTTTTAGGTATATTCACCGTAAAACGCGCACTCCCCACCCCCTTTTTTTTACGAAGAAAACTGAAAGGTTCGTATGCAATTCTGTTATGCTTTGAAGCCATTTATTCGGGTTATTTTCTTAAGCTTTTGCAAAAATAGTGTCCTCTTAGAACTACAACACATTAAAGTTCATTAAGAATGTAATTTTTAAAAAATAAACAGTATTTCGAAATATGCAAAAGTCTAATTTTTTTATACTCATCTCTTTCTCTTTTATTTTTAAAGCTCTCGTTTTTATACCCAGCGTATAACGCGCGCCTGTAAATTTAGATCTTATTTTGGTGTTAAAAGTGCACGTGTTATACGCCAGATTTTACGGTATATTCTTTTATTCAGTTTGTTATAAATTTCAAAGAAAAGTCATCAATAAAGTTCATATATCCATCAATAAAAAAACAAAAAGCAGATCATTCGGGACTCATTGCAGAGAAAATGATAGCAAAGCCTCGTTTCCATGGAAACCGAAAATTTTTCCGGTTCTGAAGCGTGCTTGTGTCAACTTAACTCTATAGAAGATAGAAAAAAATGAAAGGAAAATAGAAGCTCTGTTTATAACTTTTTATATACTTCTCTTCAGCTGTTATTTCTTCTTGAGTATCTTATTATTTAACATTTCAGAAAATAATTCTTTGCCCTTTGTTACATTGTATGTGATTAATTATTTCTTGTTTCAAATTCTGTTTTTCCCATTCATCTCAGTATTCTAAAGATAATATGGAATTAGAGCTTATAATGTTATTATATATAGCTGATAATTTCTCAAATTTATTCGATTTCTACTATTTTTCTTTGAAAATTTCCCTCTTTTTGCATAAAAGTTCTTCAAGGAACTGTAATCGTAGGAAAAAGTTTTTAAAGTATTTTAAACTTAATTTTTAAATTTGAATTACGCAAAATTATTCAAAATTTCTCACTTAAACTTGCTTGAATTTTTAAAAAAATTTCCCTGCCCCACATTTCTGATAATCCCAAAAATCAATACTTGCAAAAAAAAAATATTTTTTTTTTAAATTTTTGTCCAAACATATATATATAAATTTCTTTCAGTTTATACTTTAAAATCAATGCACATTACAAATCGATTAAAATTAATTTTTCACCGGTATGTTTTTAGTAAATCTTAACACTGAAATGGCTTAAAATGTTAAGCAAAATATTGCTGATATTTGCAGAATTATTTTCTGTCAACGTAACTATTGTAATGCTCTCTTACTAATGTTAGGTAACAAAAATTAACTTTGGAAACCCTTGTTGTCTAATTGGTTGTGGATCTTTTTATATTATGCAATAAATGGCTATCTGTGAGGTCTATTCCCTCAAATTCGGGGTTTCTTTTCTCCCAGGTAAATTGTCCCTTTGAGCTAGAACAATTCAACTCCAAAAATGAACGTCACTACTAAATAGCATGTGACACAGTAAATAAGATAGAGAATAGGATTGTGTGTGGGGGAGGGTACAGCCACACTAATGAGTTCTTGAATTATCTTGTCTGTATATCGCGTTATTAGGTCTAACGTTTAAATCATGTGCTTCTAAACTATGACCATTTGAGGACCACATTACAAAAAAAAAAAATTACTGGGACACATATGCAATATTTTTTAAACAAATTGAAATAAAAATTTACTCTGTGCAATTTTATTGAAATAAATTAACTTCTTTTCATAGAAATATTTTTTTTAATTTGAATTAGATACATTTGTCTTAAATTTGTAAAGGTTTCATTTCATTTCGTTTATATTTTATGAAGATGGAAAAAATTCAAATTAATGAAATGGATGTGAATTTGCTTTTGTTGAACAAGCAAATCGATATTGGGTTCAATAGACGAGGTTGCAATTGTTAATGCATTTTCAAGATATTTTTCAGTCCATTTGTCAGTCAAGATCTTTGTCATATTTCAGTCTTTTGTATGCTTCTGTCTTGAAAATAATTCTCAAGAAACATAGGTGCTGTCAAAAGCTGAAGATACAAATAAAGCATGATTGTGAAAATTATGGTATTTATCACAGGTAATCTTTAACTCTAGTATATATATATATATATATATATATATATATATATATATATATACTAGCCGCTACCCTCCCGCTTCGCTGGATATTTCGTGATGTTTTATAAATATATCTGTTTATATGTATAAAATATTGATATCTAAGTCCTAGCATATTAAGAATTCTATTGTATTGAAAATATATACTTATACCTGTAACTCTCGCCTCTTGATAAAAAAAGAAGACAGAACTAATTTGTATTATCTAATATTCTCTAAAATTGAGTATAGAATGATGTTTACACTTTCGTAACCCTATTACAAAGTGGATTTTCGCAAAACCAATTTTAGGTGGATCTCTACTCCAAAATAACATGGAAGCCAAATTTCAAATCTAAATCTAATAGAGAAAAATTTTTACTATCAATACCCCCCCCCCTCATATTTCCGTTGAGAGTCGTTCTCTCAAAAACCGTTCTTAGCGGATTGCAATTCAACAAAAGAAAAATGTAAACCAAATTCCATTATTATAGTTCTTGTAGTTCGAAAAAAGAAATTTTTTTGTCAACACGCCCCAGTAACTCCTTGCTCCCCCAGGAGTTGATTCCGTCAAATGCATTCTTAGTGGATCCCTATTCAACAAAAGGAACATGCTTAACAAATTTTAAGTACACATGTCTAACAATTGTAAAACAGGATTATTTTCCTACAACTTCCCTTCACCCCTCGCAACCCTCTTTGAGTGTCGATTTTTGTTTTACTCTTTGTTTGAGGAACTCTATTCCATGAAAGGAACATGCCTACCAATTTTCAAGCCGGTAGATCGAATAGTTTAAAAACGGAAATATTTATCTATTACGCCCCTTAATCCCCCGAAATGAAACTTGGGGGTTAATTATCGCGAGACCCATTTTATAGCGGTTCTATACTCACCGAAAGGAATATGCTTACCAAATTTCAAGACTGTACGTCTAATAGTTTAAAAATGGGAATAATTATCTATAACCCCCTTGAGCCCCCGCAACTTCACTTAGGGGTCTGTTTTCCCAAAAACCATTTTGTAGTGGATCTTTACTCTATGAAAGGAATCTGCTTACCAAATTTGAAGACTGTGAGTCTAATAAACTAAAAATGGAAAAAATTATCTATAGCGCCCCTTGAGACCCCGCAGCGCCACCTGGGGGGTTGATTTTCACAAAACACATTATATATTGAATCTTTACTCCATAAAAAGATTCTGTTTATCATATTTAAAGACTGTGCTACCAGGAGTTTAAAAATGGAAAAGTAATTATCTATAACGCCCCTTAAGCTCCTCAACGCCACTTGGGGGTCTATTTTCACGAAACCCATTTTGTGGCGTATCTCTACACTATGAGAGGAACCTGCTTACCAAATTTCAAGACTGTGCTTCTAAAAGTTTAAAAATCGGAATAATTATTTATATCTGTCCCTTAACCCCCCTCCAACACCCTTGGGGTCAATTTTCCCAAAACCCATTTTGTAGCGGATATTAACTCCATGAAAGAACTATGCCTACTAATTTTCAAGCCAGTAGATCAAGTACTTTAAAAACGAAAATTACGCCCCTTATTCCCCTGCAACGCCACTTGGGGGCTATTTTCCCAAAACCCATTTTGTAGTGAATCTTTACTCTATGAAAGGAATCTGCTTACCCAATTTCAAGATTGTACGTTGAGTAGTGTAAAAATGGAAACAATTATTTATAACACCCCTTAACTCCCCTTGCGGTTCGAATTTCGCAAAATTCGTTCTTATCTGATCTCTACTCCATGAAAGGAACATGTCTACCAAATTTCAAGTCTGTAGGTTCAATAGTTTCGGAGATATCGTGATCAGTCAGTCGCTTTTCTCCTTTATATATATAGATATATATATAGTATAATAAATTGAAAAAATAACAAGACTAAACTATCAACTAACAAAGCTAGAAGATAGAAACCAGAATTTAAGACACATAACTATAAAAAATGGTGGAAATACTATAATGAACAAGATTTAAATAAATGTATGTTTCGCAAGAGACACGGTTAGAACTTTAAAATGGAAGAAACCAAAAGAGTCACTGGACTAAAATGGATGATTTTTAAAGCTGTTGCTGAATTAGGATCAGCAAATTAGGGTTAAGTATACTTTACGGATCCACCTTCCCCGTACAGCAGAAATTTTCGATATAATAGAAAAAACAGAGCCATATTGAATGTTAGGCCTAAAACTAACACACGTGTATTTTTCAACAGACAAAAAAATTCAATTAAATTATGAAAGGAAAGGTTTCTTACAAAGAGATGAATATAAAAATAATTTTGTTAAGGAAAAACTAAACAAAAACTTGCTTGAAAGAATGCTAACCATAAGAGAAAAAAAAATGTATCTTTGTCAAGCACGCCGCCAAATGACGTGTTAATAAACCAGAAGCAAAAACATAGTGGGAGCCACCTAGATTGTTTTTTGTAAATAACTAAGCAAACGATATCATATTGAAATTAATAAAAAATTATAAGTAGAAAAAATTAAAGAAACTATATTTAAAAATTAAAAAAGAAGGAAATAGAAAAGAGTTAAAATAACATAGAAATATATTTAAAAATGAATTTCCTTGGATAGTTGTAATCCAAGCAATTATTGCAGAACTGCTTATAATTTCTTTGTTTAAAATCATTATCAGTAACTAAATCATTGTTTCTTTTTATAAAATTTAAGATAATATTTCTAAAAAAAGATAAGTGTAGGTTACAACACCAGAATGGCATTTTTATAATGTTAAAATCAAAAGAGTCTCTTTTATCAAAAGTATTACTAATTAGTAGATTATTCTTAAACATTTAATTGAAGGTCTAAAAAGTTTGCAGACTCATTATTGTAATTGGTTTTTAATAATTTCAGATACTGCAGATAATGATTAAAACTAGGAACATAATCTACTATATTACTAAAGATAAATAAGTCGTCTATGTATCTAAAAAATAACAAGATTCGCGAAACTAATGCTGTCATATTCATAAAAGTGCAAGTAAATATTAGCCAAACAACTACTTGCAGGCCCTCCTTGTGGAAACCTTTAATTTGCTGATAATAAGAGTTATTGTGAAAAATATAATTTTCATATATACTAGTTGAATAATAGAAAGATATTTTCATACTTAATTAGTTTATTCAAAGAATATTTGTTATAGGCTATTTGAGAATTTAACCATGTCTCCAATACCTCTGGAGTTAAATAAATCTTCAAAGTCATAGGTATGGATAGAGATAATTTTTTTTACCTTGCATATACTTAATGATATCTATGCTATTCTTAACAATAATAGATTGATCAATATTGTCTAATGTGGATTGGAATATCTTTTATAACGTCCTACCCGGAAGTGTAATATAAGTTTTAAAGCCATTTGTTATAGTTCTAAATTTAATAGGATTTTCATGAAATTTTGGAGTTAGGAAAATATGAGGGAATTTAATATCCGAAATACGTAAATCTAGTTTTTTATAAAAAGCAGAAATTCGATTAAAAATTTCTCTATTGCTTGAATTAGATTTTTAAAAGCAGCATTATTATGAAAATGTCTGTTTAGCATATCAGTTTACAGCCACTTGCAAATAATTGCATAATTACCCGGAATTTATCAACATAAACAATAATGAAATTCTTTTGTAGTTCTACAATTTGAAGCTTAATATTATTGTAAATTAGCATATTAGTAAATTTAGCACAATCAGCTTTATAGTTAATTTTCAGTAACTATTTTAAGACATTGCATTTAAATTACTTAAAATCTACAATGCGAAAACTGTATTTTGCTGCTAATTTTGTAATGAAGTTACAAATAACGTGAGAAATTTGTTTTTCTATGGCATTATTATTATTAGAGATCATTAATCTATAACTAGTACCTTTGGACATTATCACCATGAGAATTTTATCTTCAACAATATTAAATTGCCTGTTACAACATGTTTGTGATGATCGTTTATAAATTCAGGATAATCTTTACAATGACAAACAATGATATTATTATGCAAAACATTAACACCATTGTAATTAATATTGAGCTACCAATTTTTTT
The DNA here is from genome assembly GCA_019973975.1 of Trichonephila clavata. Classification (NCBI taxonomy): domain Eukaryota; kingdom Metazoa; phylum Arthropoda; class Arachnida; order Araneae; family Nephilidae; genus Trichonephila; species Trichonephila clavata. Next base: position 1,820 of record BMAO01015491.1, on the reverse strand, counting down.
TTTATTATACTTAAAAGCCTTTTAATGCAAACATTATTGATAGGTAAGCTATGTACATACCTATTAAATATTTTTGAAAAATTAATATTAATATAAGATTTTTTCATGAATAAAATGGTACAATACTCAGTAATACTATTTACCAAATCTTTATCTTCAATATTGAATTTATGAATGAGAAAAAATAATAATATCCTTAATAATATGTAAGGCTTGGCAGTCTTGAAAATCATTCTTATAGAGGATAACTTTAGTATATTAAATTTCTCTTTTGTCAAACCGAACAGGAAATATTTAACATGTTTAATGTTAAAAGACTTTTCAAAGTTGCTACATAATCATTAATTTTATAAACTATCTCTACTGGTAGTTTGCTAGTTCTTTTCTTCCTTTTACCTCTTTTAATTCGTTTGACTTTTATACCATTATCACTATTATAAAAATATTTCTTTTTATCATTTTGCTGAATGCTAAATAACACATTTTTACCAAAGTGTATGGTATTCAGACCATAAGGATATATAGTGTTATAATATTTTAATAAAGTGGTTCTCCCACCACAGTCTATTTTTTAATATGTGGGACTATTCTAAGAATGGAAATATCAATATTTCAAAGCCTTGTAGATGAAAGTGTTTAAATTTCAATTTTAGAATTATTAATTTTTTGTAATTTTTGGTATTTGATCTATGCAGGTAATCGAATATTGATATTATTGTTTGTTTGGCCAATATATTTGAAATTACAAATTTTACAATTTAACATATAAATGCAATTGAAGGTCTTACATAAGAAACATTTAGAGGTATTATCATATTGTTCAATGTTTAACATTGGACATGTTTTACATCTACTATTAAAATATTCAAATGGGATTGCATTGATCTGCAAAGAAACATTCAACTGAAAGAAAATTTGGGAATGTTTCTTTATATGTATATATAAAGAAACATTCCTAAATTTTCTTTCAGTTGAATATTTGAAGGTAATTTATTTTATTTCTAGAGAAAATGGCGTAGAAAATATGTTGAAATTCTATTCATGTTTGTTTGTTTTTCGAAAATCTTGAAATCTACTTTCAAAGTTTTGAATTAAAACAAATTAGCCTTCGAGTGGATGCATACATAATTCGAAACGTAAATTCTCATAACATACTAAGATGTTTTAATTTAAATTTTTATTTTAAATAAATGTGAATAAAACAATTATATATGAAAAATATTCCAAACATTTATTGTTTTAATAAAAATGTTTAAATTTAAATATTTTCATAATTTGCGTATGGACTGCACTTTAGACAAGTATGGTTTAAATCAATAAAATAAATTATTGCAAATATATGTTTGTAATCATTTCAAGTCCGATTTAATGTCTTCTGACCCTCCAAGGGACTTAAAAACAATCAGCTGGATCTTTACCTCAGCCTACATGAAGAGGAGTTACCCCCGCGACAATTGTATGAAAAACGTAGTAAAGAATGTATGTTTTGTCAAAATCAAACAATTATGAGTAAAATGTGAAAAAAAATGAGAAATATACAATACATCTAAGCAAAGAAATCTTGTTTGAAAATAAAAATAAGTGTACATTTACTTAAAAAAAAAACCAACAGTATTTTAGTTTTCTTGTCTCAATGTATATGCCAAATGCACTTTAAATATTTTATTTTCCCCCAAAATGGGGGGAAATTAAATACAGTAGAACGCCGTTATTCCGAACTTTATTATCCGAAGCAACAAATATCCGAACCAAAGTCCGGATACGTTTTTCGAACAGTGCAATGCTCATATTTAATCCTGTGAGGCCAAAAATGACGGGGA
>BMAO01015490.1:0-78170 GCA_019973975.1 Trichonephila clavata | reverse complement strand
CAAGTTTTATGATTTGGGCATGCATATCAGGAGATGTTATCTGCAATCTTCATACCATCGGTGGGACACTGAAAGTCAGAAAATACATTGACACCATTCTAGAATCCAAATCCTAGCATCGATTTGGCATCTATTACCAACAATGCTTCATTTATTTTTCAGTAAAATTCAGCTTCTAACCACACAGTAAATTAATCAAAAGACTGGTATCGTTCTAAGATCATTTAGTTGTTGTCCTGGCCAGGAAACATTCCTGACCTCAATCCTATCAAACTTGTGGCACCGTTTGAAAACTCTTGACCGAAAGAAGTACCCATGAAATAAAAACAAACTAATTGAGGATGTAATTGTTTCCTGGCATCATGTATAATAAAGAATAGCTTAAGACTATTTTCAGCTCAATGAAACATGAATGCGAAGCTTAACAAAAAATAAAAGAAACCCTTATAAACATGATTGTGGGTTGACATTTGTTAAGTTGCCTCTTAGTCTTATTTGATTGAGAACACTGAAGCGTTGGTTCACCTAAATATTTAGAGCCGTAGAATAGCAAATGCTGTTTTTTACTTTTTTATATGTTTTGTGTGAACTTGTTCCATATATCAAATATTAAATTTTCAATTTAGGATTGTTGTTTTATAGTTGTCTAACTGTGCTTATAAATTAAATTGGACTAATGATTTTAGAGTTTTTTCAAGTGGTTGGATACATCGTGAATTTGTTGATCCACAATTCCTTGATTTTTAAATGAATTACCTGATTCTCAAGTGAATCAACATCTAAGTCAAACAGTGCCAATTAGAGTTCATGCAATGAGTAGATTCAGTATACAATGCACAATAATGTATCATTGATTGCTCTGAACTCTTGAAAATATTTCTAAAGTGTTTTATTCTACCTAATTCTGTACTGAAATAATCATGCAAGGCAAGAATTTTTTTCCTGATATTATATTAAATACTTGAAGGAAAGAATTCCTCTTTTTACATAGAATATATTTTGTGAGAAAGAGTGTAGTTTACTCTCAACCAACTCCTTTTCATTTGTAACAGTGCATTAAAATCATTAATATAGAAGTAAAAACAACAAGAAATAAACATTTTATAACCATGTTACATCTTTGGAATTCTGTGGCCCTACGCCTTTTTGCATTGGAACAATTTTATTTCTCCCAAACAAGAAACAAAGCACTTGAGAATATTCCCTCTAGAAAACACGTGGACCTTATTATACATAAATAATTTCAAGCTCTCACTATCCATTTTCTCAAAGAGTACTTTAAACTAGCAATGATGAAATTGTTTAATCAATTAGTGATAAAATGAAATTTGACAAGGGAGTTCATTAATATTACAGTACTTCAGGAAATGTTTGGGCACAAGGCACATCTTGATGTACTACACAGAGGCGTGAGGGAATTTAATGCTCAATTTGAAACAGCCTCTTTATTTTTGCAGTCATAATTTTCTTACCATCACTTGCTATGGAAATAATTTTACTTAAGTCGTTCTCCCCATGTGTTTCATATGCTTTTCTATTGCATTTGCAATGCATATTTAGCCTTGAGCAACAGCAGCACAATACTTTTTTTCCCCTTATAACCTTGTAAAATCATATATAACATGTCTTGTGTTGTTACACTAGCATCACAAGACTCATAAAATGAGATTCATATTTCTATAAGTTAGCTTTAAGAATATTACTTACTGTTCTGATACATTCTACGAGAGCTTTTCAGTCCATTCTTGGCATTTTCTGCCCATAAATGTATCTATTTTAATATTTAAGTGATTTCTGATGTGAAGCAGTCTTTGATATAATCACTGTCTACTTATAGTTTTCTTTTTCTCTGAGATTTCAAGATATTATTTCTTTGTTTAACATGGAATTCGACTTCTGGTTTTATCACTGAAGTTCTGCAACAAATCTCTTCCTTACGTCCTTGCCGATTTTTGCTTTCGAATGTACTACGTTTTGCAAAGAAATAACTCTGTAAATTTAATTTTTTCATTTGAGAGCGTCAATAATACTCACATTAATGTGCTCTTTAAGCCCATCACCTATGAAAATATGATCCGTGTTTTGACTTACTTTCAGGAACACCCAGACGTATATATTCACATATATATATATATATATATATATATATATAATATATTCTACATTGCTATAAATCTAAAGAAGCAAAACAAAATAGAAATATAGCCAGACAGTACAGGTAACAAATAATTCAGCCATAGTAACAGCGCAATAGCTACCTCTTAGCCTTAGGGACTAAAATTGCAGATATAAACATTGTTTCCAGGCCAACCAACCTTCACCTGTAATTAACCGACAATACTTAGTTATAGAAAAAAGAAATAACAGTAAGAATAAGCCGTAAGTAGCGCTGTAACATTATAAAATTAATATTGAATATGCGAAACAATTACAGATACTTATATTTAGTAGAATTTCCAAAAATATATACTATCTGCCAATTAGTATTTAGGAAAACAAAAAAGAATGTTTCTTCACCATCAGAATTTAATGGAATCTCCACAAACTTCCGGGCATGTCTTCTTCCGCGCGAACACACTTGTTATTTTCTTTCAATTGGACAGTTAAGTTAATCCACTCATTTTTAAGGGATGTGGCATCCCTTAAACGTTTTGTCAATTTCACCCCTTCGATGCTCGATAGGATTAATTTTCGAATTCTGTGTCGATCAATTCAATCACTGAACCTCATTGTCATTATACCAAATTATTGAGCCCCTTGAAGAAGGACAGTTTGCATTGTTATCCAAGGTGTAATAAAGGATCAACCCATAAAATCGCCACAATATGGGAGTCACATAATCATCCAGGTTAGTGCTATTGGTCTTAAATTTGAGCATAGTAGGTATTGCACACACAAAAACACATCCACAAAACACACATACCATTATAAACTCCAAAATGGAATTCACTATTGGTACAACACATTAGGCATATGGTGTTCTGATGGAAAATGCGAATCCCAAATTCTGCAATTCACACAGAAAAGAGTTAACCCTCATTCTCTCCCGTATATCTAGTAACATGTTATCACTGTTCTACAAATTGCAGTCATGAACTTCGCGATTCAAGGCTTGTGGTTGGCTGCATAACAACGGTATCCCAATACTACGGCTTCTTTATGGGTTGTATTTATAATAACAATAATCCTGGATACTTATTGAAACTTACCACGAATTTCAGCAATAGGTATGAGACCAGAAAGTTCTCCGGTCTCAAACATCCATTTCAATGTGATTGTCGAGTTGAGGTGCATTTAGACTGTCACTCATACAGATATATATATATATATATATATATATATATTGTGTACTATTTTTATTAAATTCTACTATAAGAAATAGAATTAACAAACGTAAATCTCTAAAACTTTCCAAAATTGCAATAAATCATTTTTTTTTACATGGAAAGATATTTCAAAAATTATTACTTTTTTACTAAAAGAATTTAGATCTTTTATGAAGAACTGAGTTTTTTCCTGATTTTGAATTTCATTTTAAAAAAATATCTCTGAATATGTTTTCTCAAAATCTACTTAGTATTTTTATTAATAGTATGAATGAATAAAAAATATGGATTAAATATTTCTTATTCACATTATGTGGTTCTTCCCGACGGAAAGTTTGAAGTGAGGCAAAAAAAAATTGTATTTGCAAATTAAAGCACATATAAAGATCCATAATTCAAAAAAGAAAACTAATGAAAAATGAATATATATATATATATCCATGAGTCTTAGAATTTTATGAATTGTAAGGATTTCTTTGAAAATTCTTGGATTAAAAAAATATACTTCAAATATTTGCTTTAAACAAAAGGATTTTGAAGACAATTAATGCTACCTACACATATTCCAAAAATACTTTTAAAACAAAAATGTTAGATTTCAGGATATTATTTTTTGTCTTATACTTAATAAATATCATTTTGCCATTTTTTTTTCAAAAAGAAGAAAAAAAGTAGTTTTAAGGGGAATTAATTTATTTTTTATTTCTTACAAACAGATTGAAATATTTTAAGTACAAGAAGTGATGAAGTTTTATGCATTTTTATCACTCTTGAAAAGTAAACGTTTTACAAATTAATACTTTAGAAATCTTAATCATTGGTACTTGTAATATTCAGTTATTGTTAAGACAACTTTTTATGCAAATATTTTGTCGATATTCCATTTTGAATCCAGAGCGTTATATTGAAGATAGTGACATAGGTATAAATTGACAGATGAAAGTTTGTTAACGAAGTGTTTGATCAAGAAGCATTTGACATAACAATCTATATGTAGACAGAACATGCAGGATGCATTCAAAAACATTAAAAGGATTATTTCATTGCTGCATATCGAAAATAACATAATTGGTCAACACTGAATCATAACGAGCAGTAGTTATCCAAAACGACTTTAGATCACTTTTAGTAATTTTTTTCAGAATGTAAGGCCTAAGTATGAAAGTTTCTATACAAGTTGATATAAATCTGACCATCGGACACAGTTTTTCAGATAAACGTTAGTAGCCATTGAGAAATATATGCCGCATCTATCCATAAAATGACTATGGGATTACTATTACCAAGGTCAAACCGGATGATGAAATCATGAGTAAAGTCCAAACGCATTTGGTTACAATGAGCTTGCAGTATGGAAACTTGTTGTAAACAGAGCACAAGATTTAGGGAAGCCAGAATTCTGTAAAACAAAAATGCATGAAATTCCATGCGTTTTTGTACGTTTGTTTTCCTTTTAGACCTGATATATTTGAACAACTGAATGACTATGGAAGGGCATCCATTACGCGATTGGTCGCAATTTCATGTGTAACCGGTTTAAATAATTTTAGTTATTACTTCGTGTGTCTAGCGCAGAACATATTTCTCGTCGCAGTCAGTGGTTTGTATGCTTTTTGTGGTATTTTCATCATTAAGGTGATGAAGTGTTATAGATTGAATGTTCTTTCGTTTCAGAAACAAAAGAAAGACATTAAGATACATCACTAATATCACGGTTAATTTTTATCCCACTAAGACGATGATGTCAACCAAGACATTATCTGGCGTCCTCCTTGGAAATTATGCATACATTTATGTTCTTTCCTGTTTTCAATTGATATTTCGTAGCAAAGTTTGACTGCGAAATCCTACGTGGAGGGTGACGGTTGATCTGATTTCAAATTTTTCCGTGAAGTTTTTCTCCATTTTCGTTCACTTTCCAAAACCGGTTTTCTAGTGCTACGAGAATTGGTAACGCATGAATTCTAATTTAATGTTTTTGCAACAAGGACCATGTTAATTGACATAAAATTGTTGTTTCTTCAAATTTTAGGCATTTTTAGAATTGTAAGTGGTGGATATTCCTGAACACACATTCTTCTGCATACCTTATATTTCTTGCTTTTAAAAGCTTATTCTGTTCCTTAAAAAGTAAATAGCAATGAAGTTCTGTTGACATATCTACAAAATGCATTTTAAAATCACTCTGTACAAAATAAAGTGGGATATGGTAGACTTATATTTCTGATGTACCTTTTCATTTGTATTAAAGTAAATTGTATATGAGTATATACAATATATATATATATATAATATTATATTTAGTCAGATTCATATAAATTAAACAAAATAAATCAATTTGCCGTAATTATATTACCTTAAAATCAATTTAATATACAATCTATAGAATATTCTCCGTAAATAATTTTGAGAAATACACTGCCAAAATTTTAATTAATACGAGTCGTATAGAAAATGGATATGTGATTTAGATATTATATTAAATAATCCCTGCAATTTATTTGTTTACTTATCACGTAATGAAATACCGTGTGGCTTTATCAAAAATCAGCATATTATTTAATTTTGAACCAATATCCACAATATAATATCTCCGATGCGATTAATAACGTCACGTATTTAATAAGCTGTATAGAAATAACTCTTATTTAATATTATTCAACCTTTCTAATTAACCCTATTTATGAATTCAATATATTTTATCATGTAATATTTACTTTAATAAATGCATATTGAAATATATAATACTAACCACTAACGTGCACCACATCATAATTGATTAAATATGTAAAATAGTTCCTTGTACTTTGATGTCTATCAGATAAAGCTATAAAATAAGCATATGATACTATATTAAATAAAATAACAGCACAGAAGAATTTTTTTAACTAGACTTTTAATTTCACTTTTTGATTCTTAAGAATTATTTCTAATTAACGTTTTACAAAAGTAAATTTTTCATATTAGTTTTTGAAACTCATAATTTAACTACGGGGATTAGATTTAATTTGTAATGATTAAGTAGTTTCAGAAGCTGAATAATAGTTTACACAGATTTCCCGAGTTTTGTGTCTAGCAAATGAATTTGACTTGACAAATCTCAATGCCAAGATACTTTACTTTTATAATACAGTGGTTATAATATTCTTGATATGCATATTATCTTATATTGACATTATTTTGTTTGAATATATATTTCTTAAAACTTTTTTAGCCAAGTAATTTTTTCTAAATAATCAATGTTTCAAGGAATTTATGTTCTTTCAAATTTAAAAAAAATCTTAATAAATGTTATATCTGACATCGAATACAAGGTTAAATAACAATTATACAAAATCAATTTGTTTATCAAAATATTAAACGAAAATTCTATATACTTGCAGGATGCTCAAGTCAATTTTTTAAAAGTATGAACTTAAAAAACTAACATAATGAAACTTAAATCAAATGTTCAATTTTATTATTTTAAGCGTGTTCACAATGTACAATTGTGCACTCTTTTTTCAAATTTCATCCTAAAATAAAATTTTTAAAAAAATAGAATGTTTTCTGTTTTTCTAAAATTTACCTATTTTGGTAGTTAACGTTTTAAGTAATTTAAAATTTTTTTGTACTTGTAAGACACATATGAGCCTAAACTATTCTGAAACTCTGCTATGTAGTTCGTATAATATGCATACGAGAAAAGGTATTTATACGAAAAAAAGTTAAAGAAAATTGTTAACTTCCATTGGACATCGTTATATCGTCATTTAATATTTTAAAATAACATTAAAATCTAATATAGTTTAATCTATTATAACTCCAAATTGATATATTGATATATTCAGGTATTTTATATTATAATTGTATATTATTCACAAGAATGTACGTAAATATCAATAATATTACTAAACCTAAGGAATATCTTTAGTATAATTTAAATTCCTATTTAACAATGTTTATCTAAAACAAAATGAACGAAACTGGTTACTTGTCGGCGAAACAATTCGTATGAAACATGAGGCATGTAATACAAGATGACAACAATGTAAGTACACAACATTGTTTTCCCAAATGTAATAGTTTAACATGCTTTACATAATTGTTGTGAATACCAACATAAAAAAAATAATTTCAAAAAGTATTACAATTATATTTTAACAAAATTCCAGTTATTCATCTGATTAGAAAATATCTTAACTGAAAGTATATACAGTTTTAATCTAGATTATTATAAGTATGAACTGAATGATCACAAATATATTTAAAGAAAATTGTAACAATAAAATTATGTTAAATTTATCTTTAAAAGGCATACGGAAAATATTAAAAGAGTACTTTTTTTTTCTAAAATCATGTAAAGAAACAAAAGGGTTTTTGTTTGAATAGAGATTCGTGAGAAATGTTTCACAAAGGAAAGTTAAAATCAGGATTTTGCAAATGTAAAATTAGGTAAATTTTTTCCCCAACTTTGTATGTAAACTATTTTTAACATCAATAAAAAAAGAAATGTTAATTAATTTAATCAATGATATTTATGAAAAATAAAATAATTGCACAGTGTTGAATAATTTCAAGTAATTCAGTCAGATCAGCCATTGTTTTCTTTCTTTAAATAATATTATAAAAAGGTTGTCAAATCAAAATTCTGTTAAGCGGAAATATATTTCTTCATCATTATTTAATGACTGCTTTTATAAAATTTTTCATTAGTTTAAAAAATGAAATATCGAATGCGATTTCGCTAATTTAATTTAAGAGCTTTTGAAACATTAATAGAGAATATAAATCATAAATTCGTTTTCTTTTTGAATTATTTATTTATATATTTTAATAAAACTATTTATTTCTAGTCAATTGGAGAATGATCACAGGATTTTACAAGCATTTCATCTAAGGGATACACTTCATTCCTTTTCTGATTCTTTCCTTGCTAAATAAGCGGCATTGACTCAGACATGTAAATAGAGGCTCTGTTTATTTGAAGTTGCCGCGGTAGCCAAGTGGTCAAGGTATCGGTTCATGACTAGCATGTCATGAGTTCGAGCCCAATACCACTGAAGACCCGCCGTGTAGGGAAGTGATGCACGTTAAATCTATCAAGAGCTCAACCGTCCTCCCGTAGGTGTGATGCGGTCGTTAGGAGAGGAGGTGCCAGCTCAGGTGTTATCCGCGTCACTTGACCATGGTTCAAAATTACGCGGTCCGACGCCAAAAGCCCTCGTGTAGCTAAAACAATGCGACCTTAATACTCACTCACTGTTCATTTGAACACCACCTTAATCAATAACCTTTCTATTCAATTCCGAAATTAATTCAAAATTTGGTTCTAAACTATTCTGATGATAGCAGAGTGAATTAATTATGGTTTTATCTGGGACTTTTTTGATTTTTAATTAGCATTTGTAACAAAATCTTGTGGTTATCATGAATCCCTTTGGGAACTTTTCGGTACACTGATGAAGCCATTTCGTATTGTCATTCCCATCAGTTGAGGAATAGAAAATTGATCTTCTTTTATTACAGTCGCTTAAATATACACATGCCTCATCGAGTGTTATAACAAATTTACATTTTGCAGCAGCTAGGTGTTTTTCATATAAATTTCTACAGTTTGTTTTTCTTTCCGCAATATGTTTAGGTAATAGCAGATGCCTTTTAGGTTTAAACATATTTTCTTAATTTTAAATCTTTATGAATGATTTTATTTACTGAGCCAGTCGGTATTCCTATTCCGATGCAATGAATCTTTGGGTCGGTGGAATTTCTTTTAGAATCAGAGATTTTTCTTTATTGATAGTTGCCCTGCTTTTGAATAATCTTAAGATGAGATTTCTTGGTAATGCTTTTATTTTTACTTTCAGATAGACGTTCTTTTTTACTTCAAATTTATTAAATTATAAATACTTTTTTTTAAATGCAATAACCTACATTTTTACATCACTTTATATCATCTTGATATCAATATTTCTCCTAAGAAAACGTAGTTTAGTAACCTTTGAGACTTCTATAAATTTTAGGAGCCACATTCAAAATAAATCTCTTATTTTACACATTTCAATCAAAAGAAAACGTTAGAGGATGATTATTCTGAAGTTGTCAAAGATTTATCTAAAATGTTATCGAGAAAATAAGTAACAAAAACGTTTCCATAATATACGAACGACTTTCTGTATTTCTCATCATATATTTCAGCTGAAATATGCTTTTGTGCCATAATCATAAACTTTTATTCCCTTACTCATCATATGTTTGTCATAGTTATTGAAAAATGCTTATTATTTTGCAGTTTACGAAAAAATGACAATCATATCTTTAAAAAAATGTTTAAATGTATCCAAGAACTTATAATGATTTCTCTTCATTTTACTTTTCATTTTAAATAAATTCTGACTAGCAATGCATTGAATATGAACATGATAAAATACTAGGATATAAAATAAAAATATATCAAGATCAAGTTAAATAATTATTGAGTCAAATTATTTTTTAACCACCCAGGCAATTGCATCCCAACCAACCTTCTCACATATCCTTTCTGCATTAAATACGGCTTTAATAGGAGGCCCGGAACTCCTTTTTTTCTGGGGCTCTCTCTAATTCGCTCTTGGAGGACTTTTATTTTGCTGTACCTCACAATCATCGTCTGGTGTACTTAGAGATTAAGTGGACTTAGCATAATCAAAATGCATTAAAATTATCATTAGCGAATGCCTTTTATTCGAGAACAACATTCCACATCATCAGCAAAGATCTCATTTGAGAAGCCGTCCACACACACACACACACACACAAATCTTGTTAGATTTATGTAATATTTAAATGATTGAAAATAAGAATATAAAAAAAATGAAATAAATATTAAAGCTGTACATTCATTTGCTTATAGGTTATACATTTTTCATTTATTTATTGAGTCTTTAGTTAAAGATTTATTCAACTTATTTAATTAGAGCTAGATAAATACGAAATGTAAATGCGTTGCTCGTAAAATAGTACTAAATAAATATTCTCATAATCTTCAACTTTGAGAAGGAACAAATGGTAAGTGACAAAATAGTTAGGTTTTTTTTTTATTTCTGAGTTAGTTATTTTTTCTTTTTATATAAAGACTTGTAAAAGAAAATCATGCATAAAAAAATGGGTTTTTTTCTTCAAATATTTTTTGATGATTTTAAATTGGTAAGTTTCACAATATAGTTGAACTTCAGTGCATTTTTAAAAGAAAATCACAGATAAAAAGGCTTTATTAATTCAGATATCTTTTCAGTTGATTTTAAAATGGTAAGTACTACAATATATTTGAACTTTATTGCATTGCTCTACGAAACATAATGACCTTTACTCACATTTCAGACTTCTTTTTTTATTCAACTTTCAAATGGGTTAGCACTTGAAAACACAATGGTGTAGATTTATTATATTTACACATTCATCTGAATATCTTCGTACGAGTAAAACAAAAGAAACTCTTAATTCCTTTTTTCTTTAGGTCTCTGTATGAAACAACTTAGTGAAACTTCTTTTTTTTTCGTAAAAGAGTTAAAATCCTTCAATACAATGTTTATTTGAAAAATTACATAAGATAACAAGGAATAAATTTAGAAAATATATTTTACTCTCGACTATAATAATAAAATATTGCGAATTGCTTGCGGCTCTGATATCATTTTAAAAAACTTAATCAAGTTTAAACTTGAATCAGAATTATATTTGTAGGTATTTATTTCTGCAAAATACTGGGATGCAAAAATAAATCCTGAATCTCTTTTGTATCATAGTTTATGCTTGTATGTTTGTCTCATAAATAAATTACATTAAAAATAATTAAGATACTTCCTAATTAATGCTAGAGTTCCTGTTTGAGATTTTGGTATTGTTTCATTGTGTAATTTGGCATTATTTTGTTATGTATCCGTAACTTAATTTATCCACATGACTATAAGTAGATGTGATTATTATATTACTAACAGAGGTAATTTTGTTTCATAATATGAGTTGCATATTCTTTAACTCAAAATTAAATTGAGGTTAATTAATGTTAATTAATGTCATTATTTGCCATATTTCGTATATGGTGTTTCATACACTATCCGAAGGAACTCTAAAATGTTTTCTGAATCACTTAAACTTTATTGTTTCTTTTGTAATTTACTTTTTGTTTTAGAAAAATATGATATCAAGGAATTCAAATATCTATTTCATAGAAATTCTGATATTTGAACCTATCTAATCACAAGATATGAAGAATTAAAGTGAAGTAGAAATAAAAAGCAGAAAGTTAAATACTTTGGAATAAAAAAAATATGCGCATTGAAAGCCGTAAGTAATTCATGCTGTACAATTCTTAAATTTATAACTATCCTGTTAAAAAGCATATAATTTGTTTAAATTTCGACCATTTACCTTACTTCAAGATCGTAAACATGTATTAAGGTATTACAAAATCTGACAAGTGCATAAAATAGTTTTACATTTAAAGCGAGAGAAGCAGCATTTCTTTTTATAATAAGGAAAGTTAAGTATAAAAGTAAATATAAGTGTGTTTATTTCAGTTTTACATTTTTAAATTTCATTTCATGTAATGTGTAGAAAAGTATCTTTTGATATTTGCAATTTTTATTTTTTATTTTAAATGTATTTGCATCGGAAATTTAAAGTATACTTGATTTCTTTAAAAGTTCTTAACTTTTGGATGATATAATTACGAGTTTCAGCATTAAATCTTTTCATAGTATAAGGAGGACGATTTTAATGTTCAGTAAAAATTTCAAAAACACTTTAAACTCCATATAAAATAATTTTAAATATAAATGATTCAGGTGTAAAGTTACATAAACATATCTAAAGTGTACTTAGGAATTGAAATCCTTATATGATTTTATGAAGCGAAAAAGTTAAATGAAAGAAAATTTTGAGCTCGCCATAAATAATTTAAAGAGAAAAAATTAATGCATAATTATTTTTCTTTGAAGAAATGTTGCTACTTAATACTCGTATTTTAAATGGAATAGATCTTCATTTTTATATCTAAGTTAAATTATAAAATAAATTTGATATATATGTAAGGGAACACATATGTTAAAATTAAATTTATATTTCAAATGTCGATAATTAAATACATTTTTTATGACAGTTTCTTAACAAAATCCAATTATGATCATATATATTTTCAAAGTGTTTCTCAGTAATATAAAATTGCAATTAAATCTGTTTTAATTTATGAATGCATAATTTTTCTAGTAAGTTTGCATCTTTGATTTACTAAAATTTAGCTTAAAATTTTGAAACTTTTAAGGTATTCGTTTGAACGCATATTCATTCATTTTTATTTTTTATTGTTGGGTGAATGGCCAGAGTGCCTAGATTTCAAAAGAAATAATTTTTAAAAGCAGGATTATATATGAGGAACATAATTTAAATCAAGGGATTTCACAAATTACCGTAATATTAATGTTAACAAAAAACTTTTTTAAATCTTTTTTTTCTCTTTATTTTTATTGCTCAAATAATGTACAACATTTCTTCTGTTTTAAATGTTTTTGTACTTGTATATTGAAAAATTATAATATAATTTTAAAAAATTAAAAAATACTTTTAATAAAAATGTTAAATTGTGCAATAGAATTGTAATATTAATTATATTGGAAATAGAGAATATTTCCTCTCATATAGTTTAACACTTCGTAAGGAAACAAAAACAATTTATCATATGACGTATGATGCTTTTTTCATAAAAAAATTCTTTAAACAAGAGAATGTTCATATTTCTAGATAATTTATTAGTTATATTTACAACAATTACAGCGCAGAGAAAAAATAGTGAATAAGATAATGCAATATTGCCATTTCATAATTCAAAGAAATGTTTCAAATAACTGGTTTAAGTTGAGAAATAATGGTCTAAGAAAAATATATTATTAAAAGTATAACTAACGATGAAAAGTAAAATTGCATGCATGCATGCTTGGAAAATCGCATAATATTTAGCTTTTGCTAGGATGTTTACCTAAATAAATAAGTTATTTTATTTTTAAAAAAAATTGACCTTTATATGTTTGAATGGAAAGGAAAATGTTTAAGATTAAATAATAGGGAAAAAAAACAGATTTTTATTATATACACTCATTCAAATGGCTTATGGTTTAACTTAAGCTTCTTCCTCTCTAAGGTGCATCAAAGGGTCTTATCGATTAATTTGTTATTATTTTTTTTCGAAAACATAACACTGACTATCACAGTCATAGTTTTAATAACGCATGCATGTTATGGAAAAAATACTAGAGAAGTATTAGCTCAATAGTATGCACACTTTCCTGGTGATATAAAAAATAATATTGAAAAATTTCTATCACACACTTCACGTTTTCTTAAAAAATTCAATTTTACCTGAATTGTTATAGGTTTTTACCAAAAAAAATTTTCATTGTTGAATTTCTATCCATCCGTGAATAACCTTGACACTACTATGTTGAAATATTCAGAATACCATTCTGTGACACATTTCCATCTCAACTCTCTCTACCAATAGTTTCGCCACAAGTCCAAGGCTCCGATACCGAATACAAGCCATTTGAAGCCAATTCATCTCAGTCATTCCGTCAGGTTGAACTTAACGATCTGACTAGAAATATGTATCTTTCTGAAAGATAGCTGAATTTTAATGTTCAAAATTAAATGCAAAAACTTATACGTGGAAGGAATCTCTTTTTCTATTTATTGGTACAGGAGTCGACAAAATTTTTTTTAAAATTACTTTTAGAAAAACGAGAATCTGGTCTGTTTTTCAGATATTTCCGGGCTGGTGAGTTAATTTAATATCACGTGTGATAAAAATAAATGGATGTTGATATGTTTATATCACAAAAAACCACAACCTAAAACAGTATTTTTTCCTCACGGAAGCCGGTATGTTTTGCTCCAGTTGGAACACTCGGTCCAAATAAAGGAACAAACTCTTACCCTCAACAAAATAAGATAAACGGACCAATGGTTGGACCACTTGCGGTGATTGGAAAGTTATTTCCCTGATTTTTGGTCAAAAAGGTGGTTATGCAAAGTTCCCATATTCCATTTGTGAATGAGTAAGCTGTGATATATATATATATATATATATATATATATATAAGGCTCAACTCTTTGCGTCAAAACAGAATAGCCAAATAAACAAAACCTTCAGCCATGCACCGTGAATGTTAGTAGAAACACATTAGTTGAGACAGACAATGAACCCTTTTACCCATAAAATTAGGTGCAATGAAGCAGTTTGAAGGCTATTCCAAAAGCAGGTGAATCTTTCAATTCTCAAGCAAGCGTTTCCAGGTTAATCCGAAGTCACGTTGAGAAAGAGGGAATCTTTGTTGGTATATCTGCAAGCTTATGAAGTACAAAAATTTGAGACTACCATGGCAACAAAAGAAAAAAAAAGGTTGAGTTGATTGGGTCATTTCCTTCACTCATATGTGGATTTTTCCCAGGGAAAATTTAGGATAAGTGAGCAAAGAACATAGTGGACGGTTCCACCAACAAAGAAATGAAGCTCAGATACCAAAGAAGATGGGATAAAAACATTTTCAACGACCACGGCTGGATTTTAATTCGAGAACACATATTTAAAAATAAACTTTGTTTTGTTCTGCTTTTAGTGGAGTTTGAAATTCTTTACTAACTTTGATGTACTCAGGCACATTTATTCATCTTGATAAATCATTCATTTTATGTAAATTACCTACATAAAAGCAAATTAAATAATATGTTGGTGATTTTTTTCTACAGACTATACAAAATTGGATGTAAAATGTTTGAAATTCAAAAGAACATCTTTTTGCTGTCAATCAGAAGCAATTCGTGAAATGTGGCAACAGTGATTTTTATCAATTTGGTGAAAATCAATTTAGCCTAAACAAGAATCGATATTTACATAAATTTATTTGGATACAAACTACTGTTGCTAGATAGTACATGCTAAATTGTTCGAGAGAATTCCTTTTTAAGTAGGATATTAGCAAAATTATTGATGCCGTCTTTACAAAAAATCCTGACGTGATGGGGGGATAAGTGGTCATTTTTTTTAATTGAACCCACCAAAGTGTATAAAACTCACCAAAAACTTTTTTTGTATTTTTCAAAAACTTCAATTTTGAAAGCGTATATGATTATATGAATAAAAATAACAGTCAAATCTCTGCTGTATGCTTGATAGTGTATTTTTCCTTTTATGTAAAAAAAAAATCACAGACATTAAATTGTTCTACTTGTTAAATGCAAATAATTGACTTACGTTTGCATCTGATTTGAAAGACTACTGTACATTAGATCACAGCAGTATCAGATAAGTTTAGGGGAAAAAAATCAAATGAAATTTTATAGTTAATAACAATAAAATATATTTAATTATGTTATAGTTATTCGTTTTATAAAATAAGCATATTATACATGATATATATACACGTTAATGTGAGGAATTATCATTTAAAATCTTCCTTTTAAGTTTCTTTTTAAAATACGTACATTTCAAGTTTCGCTATTCCATTCCATTTTCGCTATTTACTAATAGCAACTAAATCCATACTTTTTATTAAAAAAATAGTTTAGTGACATGAAAGTGATAGCTTGGCATTACTTTTTCTCTTTAAAATAGAAAAACAAAATCATGGGTGTTATTTTTATTTTATATGATCATGTTAATGTTTAAAATTATATTCATAAAATTACCTCATTTTACAAGGTCGATAAAATGCGTGAGATTTTTCTTAATCAACTCAAAAATTTAAAATAATATATATATATATATATATATATATATATATATACATACGCATTTTTAGTTTTACTGAAATGGAGAAGCGAATTAGCATATACGTTTAAAAAGGAACGAAAAAAAATTATATTGAGAGAAGAGTATTGATATTTTTTTTTGTTTTATTACATGTTACTTTATAATTTAAAATACAATGTCTGTTTTTGAGTAACAACTGAAGGAGTTTGTGTATTACAGATAAAGGAAAAGAAACACTAAAATAATATCATTTATTAATGAAAAATCTCCATACATGTTTGTCATAAAAACTTACGATATATGTATTTTTTCATTTCCAAAGAAATGATAATTTGAATAATTTTAGCGATACTTAAACAGAAAATATATTCTAGGAAAAAAAAGCTCAGTAGGTCATCTGTAATGAAGAAATTATATCGCAGATAAACATTTCTCATAAAGAGAGAGAATACAATTTTAATCATACATCAGAAATTTAAAAGGAAGTTTCTGACATTTAGCAATGTCTTAAATTTAATTAATACACCCTTTTTAAGAGAACTGAAAAGGAAAGTCTGATTTGAATATTTGATCCAAATATCTCGTAGATATATATAATTTTTCCTTTCATTATTACAAACGTTAAGGGATTAACCTCTTTGTGTTTTTGGAATTAATTCAAATAGATGCTGCTGAAAAAAAATTATTTGGTAATGATTTGATCTATCAGAGAGTTACTGAAATTGCTTTTAGTTCCTTACTAAAACTTTTATTAAATATTGTAATTGATTTAAAGAAATTTGTTATGATTTGAGTAAATCATATGGGGAATAATTTATTTCCTTCGAAAAAGTCACTTTTATTTTTTGAAAAAAAAAGCTTCATGAATTAAGTTACCACTTTTTGTTTTACTTTAGAATATCAGAAATAATTTAAAATAGTGTAGACATTTCCCAATATTTCTATAAAGCAACAAAGCACCTTAAAACAAAAAAAAATAGCTGTATTCTTTCTGATCTTCATATTCTCTCTAGGTCATTAGATCAACAGAACGAGGGCTACTCACATAGCATCAAAATCATGTTATTTGTAAAGGTACTTATCATCTTATTTTTTATATACAGCTAATTATGTACGATACATCAAGGAAAATCATTTCCGGTATTTATCCCTTGATTTCTTTTTATTCCTGTGAAGCGTAAGACTTGTAATCATATCGTAATGAGATGTTGTCATTTTCTTTTGAGATCATATCTGTAAGTGTATTATTTACTATAACTAGAAACATAACTACATGAATATGCTATGTTATATTACTAATTACTATTATTGTATTGAGTCTCAATGAAAATTAAATTAGTTGATGTTAAAATAAAAGGCTCTCTTCGATCATTGTAATTAGCACATATAATCTTAGTAAAGATTTCGTTACATATTTCGGTATACATACTCATATAATTTTATAGAAGAAATAATCCATGATTAATATTCTCAAAGCAGGTGCCTAATTGAGTAATTATAAGTATACAACCAAAGCTAAGACCTTTACTTGCAATTCTGAATTTAAACCAACATTTACCTCTTTGTAAGGTATTTTCCGTTTCACGAAATATTCAATATTTAAAAAGAAGGAAGCAAACAATACATTTATTAAGCTTAATGGCTTAGCTGCGTACAAAATAAAAGTTTGCTCAAAGAGATTGCACTATTTTTCCGGTATGAAAAGCTTGTTTTTTATTTTACTAGCTCTTTAAAACTTGTTTTGTATAAAATGCTCCCTATAGTTTCAAAAAATATCCTTTTAATCCATACAATTTCTCTTCTTTTTATTTTTCCACCTACAGCTTTGTGTGAGCATCAAAAAGAGTATACATGGCTATCCCATTACTTAATTTTCAGTAAAACTTAAGCTTTTGTTTTCAAGATTAATCAGCGCTTAGGGTATGCTTAGTGACAAACAAAATTACGCATTAGTGAATGAAAACAACCAGCTTATACTGCCATAAAAAGTTTGCCGTCTGGTGATGATTTGATGATAGTTGGTGTTAGTATACTTTTTGTTTCTCCCATAAGGCATCGAGTTGAAGACATGTAATTATTTCAAGGTTCTTCACATAACTTTTTATGTGAGTAATTAAAATGTAAATCGTTATATTAAATAGCTTATATTTTTTCACCCAAGAGAGACTGAGCTCGCTCAAGTAGGATTTAAAACGGCAGAACTTGCATCTCGACCAGAATATTGCTTAACTTATTTGTAAATACTTAAATTTGTTTCCCTTATTACTTTATTTGATCTTAAATTTATGAAGTAATGCTGAATTACAATTATAGGGGCTAAAAATCTAACATAAAATGATATTATTAAATATATTAAGTACAATATTGATGCTTCGTAATACGAAAAAATTAATATAAATCTGTAATTTATTAAAATTTTCTTATGCGAAGTCAAAGAAAATTTCTTTTAATGTAGCTTTTTTTTGGTTTATCATTAAAATTAGGAAGTTTTTCTCAATTAAAATTTTAAAGAAAGATTTTTGAATTATAAGATGTATGTAGCTCTAACATTTAAAAACAAAATTCTTTAAAATAGCATTTTACAAAACTTATTACTAGTATCACTTTTTTAAGACTTCTAATACTCCAAATTTTAACTCTGTAGTGAATTGTCACCAGTTTTTTACCTGCGTCAAGGGAAAAATTTTCAATCAGAGCTACATTATATATTTAGCATTTGTTTTCCTGTTTCACAAAATTTTCGAGATTATTTTATTGCAAACTAGCTGAAATGCCCGTTCTTCGCACGGGTTAAGTTTTAAAAACAAAAATTTATCTATTATAGAATTATACTATTTTTAGTGAGGGTAAAACCCTGTATAAAAAATAGTATTACCAAAAATTAAAAATATTTTTTTTTCAAATGAATGTTCACATTAGAAATAATTTTAAGAAAATTGCAATTTGACCTCAAAGCAAATAATAATTAATCAAAAACAAATATTTCAATGTAAGAGAGAAAATTATCAAGCTAAAGAGTAAATAGCTATAAATGAATGCAAATATAAATAAAACTTACAGAAAAGTGATGAGTTTCTGCTATGGGAACTATGGGTGAAATAACCTGCAATAGATCAACTGAAAGAAAAAATTAATGATAAACTGATTCACTAAATGCTATCATAAATAAGAAATATTAGGAAGCCTTCAACTGGAAAAAAAATTAAATTAACATTGCACCCATACCTCATATAATACTATCTAACATCTCTGTAATGCATCTAATATACAGTATTAGATGTAATTAAATACTAAAAACATTTAATGAGTATGAACTAAAATCAAAATCTACCTAAAACAGGTCCCCATTGAAATAGTTCGGAACAAACAACAGTACTGAATGAAACAAATAATAAACCATGTTGCTAAAAAATTAATTATTGAAACAATACTTTTTTGCAACATTTTCTATTAAAAATTATTATTTGATTGCAAAGAGCAAAAGAATGAGTACATAATTTTATAAATAACTATAATGATAATTGAAATATATATGGACAGTATAAAATAAAATATGCATATGATCTCCAAGAAACTATGTGAGGAACAGATAATCAGAAGCAACGTTAAACCATGGTAGCATGAGAAGTAAAATCATTTCAACACTGAATTTTATAGAAATCCAGAAGGAAATATGAGAAAATCTTTTCAAGGTGCATCTTTTTTCTGTGCAAAATTTTTACGATCACAAATGAAACAGTTTTCTGATTTGCAAGATTGCCAGACGCAAAGTTAAGTCATGACAAATAATCTGGTCAAAATGGAATTCAAAAGAAAATATGAAAATATTACTTCAAGGTCATCTTATCATAGTTCCAGCAAATAGATTTTTGTTAAAAAAAATATGCTTTTTTTCATTTAAAACAAAAATGAGTTATTTTCGGTCATAGAGACCAAAAGGCAAAAAACAGCGATACACAAAAAAAACATGGTACATTCTAATAAGAATAGGAAGCATTATCTTCACGAAATTACCAACATGTTATAGCAATTAGTTTGAATTCAGTGTCTTTTTCTTTCCGTTATACAAAATTTGAGCAATATTTTCTACATTGAACAAAATATTGAATATGCCGATGAAGGAAGAATTATTATTAGGAAGGATGAATATTTATCTTCAACGACATAAATTGGCATAGATATGTAACATTTAATGCGTAAAAAATGTATACAATGCATGTGTATATATACAATCAGCATGAAGAACTGATTGTCAGAAGGAAAATTACTTTGAGCATTTAATCGCATCCATAGTTTCCGTGTCCATCCATAATATTTCTAACAGATGTTTTTTTTTTTTTTTTTTGTGAACAAATGGACATGACAAAAAGAAATTCTGGTAAGAAGTGAAGGTGTAGTGTCATTGATTGTAAAAAAACCTTTGATATGTGTGTCATAAATAGGTAATCATGATCTATGATTCTGTTTACAAAAGGTCTCACAAATTATTGTTCGGCTGAAAAATAGACTTTTGATTCTTTGTATCACATAATTACTTTACCAACAATGATACGCAAGAAAAGGATAGTTCAGAAAAATAAAACTGTGACACTGAAATAGGAATTATAACATCGTTTAAATTAAAACGTTATCTAAAACAGAAAAAGTAAGCCTTAATTTTGATAAAATTGCCATAAACAGTTTTGAACAACAACACAAAATCACATAACAGAAAATCTTAAATATTTAAAATTGAAATAAAAGAAACAAATAAATGTAAAAGTAACCTTACACATAGTATAGAAATTATAATATTAATTCAAACCAAACTATAAATAAATAAATATTTGATGAAACTACCATGAGCAAAATCTTGTACGTGAATAGAAATTCTAACTTAAAATCACAATATTGACAATTTGTTGATCTCAATTAGTTTGAATTGAGTGCTATTTTCTTCAGGTGCATTTTTCTTCTTTTTTTGTTACAATGGAAAAATATGGAATCTGCCAATAAAGGAAAAGAGTACTTATGTATTGGCGTTATCACAGCAAAATTTGCACCACAATATCAAAATAACAGATTCTTATGTTTCTTATATGGAAAAAATCAAATTTTGGTGAAAAAAGAGCCACTTTGTCTGCGGTGAATGATATTCAGGTGATGACTTAGTTTCACGCTGCACATAGCCCAAGTACAACAGTATATTGATAGTACAACAGTATATTGATAGTATCACTAATATCTGTTTAACAAAAAGAAAACCACATATATAAATAAAAATTTGTATTAGCCTTTGTATTCTTACGTATTAGCATCACCACAGCCAAATTGGCACTAAGCAAATCACGCTATATCCACCAAAATCTGCCTATTTTTTTAGCGCGTTTTTCACGTGGTGTAAAAAAAGCGCTATTAGGATGCAAATTTCGTCTTTGTTCCATATTTTGTCGTACCTTTTTCTCAGCCAATAAGCAACCGATTGACCTCGTGTTTTCGGCATTCGTGCCCTAGATAAGCCAAATCATATTTAAATTTGAAAATTAAAAAAAAAAATTAGTATAGTACTACTTTTTGTTAGTAAAAAAGTTAATTAGTTGCATTATTGTAAAATACAACATGTGAAAACGCGCTAAAATTACTTGCCCATGCCAATGATCTTGTTTAATATAAAAACACGCAAGAATCTTTGTTATTACTGTTTAGGACCCAAACGGTTAAGACTGTATTCTGATAGGAAGATGCATCTGTCTTCCAGCTAAACATATTATATATTTTTTCAATAACTAAATTAGTTTAATATACATTGTTTTACCTTAATTTTGGTATGATTATTCCGAACCATTTCTGGGTTTAGATTTAATTCTGTCATTTCTTTTCAGCTTAACAATTTGATTTATTTTGTATGTAGTCAATTGTATTCATATTGTAATACCTATTTTGATTTAAGGCTGGTCAGGTTTATTATTCTATTTTCATTTTGACCTTTATATGTATACATTTGATTCTTCTGTACTGTTCCTGGTTTTAGATTTAATATAGTCATTTCTTTCCCAGCTTAAGAATTTCTGATGACTTAAGTGTTGCTTTCAAAAATTTTGATTCAATATAAGAAGCAACAAACACATGGCATTAAAGTGTCCACCACTCGAAGTTTTTGCCACTGAACCTCATGTTTTTAACACAGTTTGAAAATTCTCACCAAAATACAGCAAAGAGAATCCTTATGAAAAATCTAAAACCGAAAGAACAGAGTTCAGACAGCCCATAACTCAGAAGCGGAGCAGTAAGTCCTTGGGTTCAACATGGCAGCTTTATACGCTTCGCCAGATGAGTAGTTGTTCAATTCATGATCAAGTGTAAATACCTTAAATCTATTCCAGTTGTTGATAATAAATGAACAGCCCGTTGAACAATAATACTAGATTGCACACAACACATAAGAAATTGAACTGAAGAGACAGGAGCCCTCACCATCATTTGGGACAACTTGGCAAGGGAATGCATCAAACCTAAAATTCAACAGCTCGTCTACTTGGGCCATTGTTTAGAACAACATATTAATCAGCATTAACAATTGAAAATAATTACCTCCAATGGTAGTTCATAAAATAAACGTGGCACTTACCTAAAATAGTAATTACAACATTTAAACAAACATCTAAACAATCAACATTAACAACTGAAAACCATAAAAATGCATATTAAACCAATTCAATTTAGAATTATTGTAAAAAAAAAATTATAACATAAAACCTCTGACCACAAAAAAATCAGAAATTCTGGAATATAAATGACAAAGTTTAATCTAAAACCAGAAACAATACAGAAGAATCAAATAAATACATGTAAAGGTAAAAATGAAAAAAGAATAATAAATGGGGTGACGCTGCCTTAAACCAAAACAGAAATTACAATAGAAATACAATTGACTACACACAAATCAAAAATTTTTAAGCTGAAAAAGAAACAACAAAATTAAAACTAAACCCAAAAATTGTTCGGAATAATCATTCAAAATATAAGCAAAAAATGTATATTAAACGAATTTAATTTAGTTATTGAAACAAGATATCAATCATTGGCATGGCCAAGCAATTTTAGCGCTTTTTTCACATGTTGTATTTTACAATAATGCAACTAATGAACTTTTTACTAACAAAAAGTAGTACTATACTTAAAAGAAAACAAATTTTTAAACTTAAATATGATTCGGCTCATCTAGGGCACAAATGCCGAAAACCCGATGTCAATCGGTTAAGTATTGGCTGAGAAAAAGGTATGACAGTATTTGGAACGAAGACGAAGACGAGGACGAGGGCGAAGACGAACGAAGACGAAAACGAGGGCGAGGACGAGGACGAAACGAAGACGAGGCGAGGGCGAAGACGAGAGTGCAGACGAAGACGAAATTTGCGTCCTAATAGTGCTTTTTTTACACTACGTGAAAAACGCGCTAAAAATACATAATAGGCTTAGCTGGAAAACCAATGCATCTTCCAACTGTTATCTACTGTTATCAAATTAGTGTTGCCAGTCGGAAAAATAAAATTTAGAAAAACATTTTTTAGGATGATTTTTTCGAAAAACAAATGTAATTCTTCCACTAAGAGTTAGAAAAACGAATAAATACAACCATAAATAAGTAAATTCACAATAAAATATGCTAAAATTCCCCCAAAACAGCTGGAAACATTAATTTTTGCAAAGTTAAGACTTGGCATGGCTGATGACGTCATATCTCCATTTAACTAAAAATTCGCATAAAAATTGAATTTAAAAAAAATCTATAGTGGATTTCGAAAAACACTCTTCGAGGTTAATATCATAACGACCTATAGCTTCTACATGCCAAGTTTCAAACTTCTGAGTTGCTGAATTTGGCCGGAACACAGATGAAACACATAAACTTTTCTCTGATTAGTACAGATTTAACTGAAAAATCGCTTACAAATTGAATTTTAAAAAACTCTAAAGCGAATTTCAAAAAAAAAAAAACTCTTCAAAGTTAATAGTATAACAACCTATAACTTCTACATGCCAGATTTCATACTTTTGGGCTACTTAATTTCGTGGGAACAGCTGAAACACACAAACTCCTTCTTTTATTAGTATAGATAAAAATGAAAACGTAATTTTAAACTTAATTTATATATATTTGATTTATTTTTTTATTATAAGAAAAATAAATTCCGGAAGTTTTGAGGTTGAGACATGTACTTAATTTAGCATTAATACCAACACTTAGAAATTTTTTTAGCTAAAAAAAAAACTTAATTCAATCTTAAGCATAGTAGCATGTTAAAACCTTTACGAGTAAAAATGAGCATTAAATAGAGTAACATATTGCACTGTAATCTCAGAATTAAAATTAAATCCAGATGTAACAGATGTAGAAATATGATTAAATTCATTTCTTCGAGGAACACACTACACTTTCCACACATAAGTTTTCTCTAGCATAACAATAATTCATATATTTTTAGAACTTACCTTCGGGAAGAAAAAAAAACGGAAAGCCCAAAATATATTTTATTTGCTATTTTTTTCAGTAGAAATACTTAAATCAAATTCAATTGTAAATGTTTCCTTACTTTAAACGAATTTGCTTACTGGAATTTATAATAATTTGGTATTTTATTATGTATTATTTTGTAAGGGCGTTCCACGAGGCACAAATATATTTTGTGAATGATAACTTAATTAGTCATTTAAATAAATGTCAAAAATTACGCAATTAACTATTATTTTTGCATATGTTGTCTATTACAGATGGCTTTTGTTTTGTATACATTTGGTAAAATATATGGTACTTATTTGCCATATTGTCTGAAAAATATAAATAATTTGTGTATACCTTAATCATTTTTAACACCCTTTTATAAGTTTCAGTTCAATGCAACCGAAATTTTGAACTTAACTTTTACCCACTTTAAAAGGTCAGAGTAATTCGAAATTTTGCTTACTTGTCCAGGACCAAGGACAACACAATAATTTAATAATTCTGTTTTATTGTCCTGATCAGGATCATCAGGACAATAGGACCACTTCTGCTGACTAATTTCAGATCCCATTTCCAGATTTGACTTCTAAAAGATTAAGTTACAACTTAGTTCGATTAACTATAAAAGGGTGCTTTTAGTTTTTTAAGCTACAATGTATTTAATAGAAAGAAAAATCTTATATTCAATAATTAGAATTAAGTAAAAACAATAGCTTGTTTTATTAGCCGATATTAATGCAACATCTTAACAAAAAACTTTTTCCCTCTCTCTCTCTATTTTTCCTGTATAAAAATTTTATTTTTACTTTTTCTTCTCCATTCACTCTGACTATCTGTATCAATAAAAGTGAATGTTTGTGTGTGTGTCTGTATGTCTCTGATGCTTTCCTAAGCCGTTCATCCGATTGTGATTAAACATTGGGGAATGGTTGTACATATGCCCATGAAAGTTTTTGAGTTAGTAAAGTTGACCACTAAGGGGCGTTGTGGGGGGCTTAAGGGAGAGATAAATATTCCTGTTTTTGAATTATTATGCTTACAAACTTGAAATTTAGTGAACATGTTCCTTTCAAGAATTAGAGGGGCTCTAGGGGGTTTGGTGTAAAATGAATCCATAGGGGCGTTGCGGGGAGTTAAGAGGCGTTAGACATAAATATTCCTGTTTTTGAACTATTAGACCTACATGCCAGACATTTAGTAGACATGTTCCTTTCAAGAATTAGAGGTCCGCTACAAAAGGGGGTTTGGTGATGCATGTAATCTAATGGGCGTTATATATAAATATTCCCGTTTTTAAACTAATAGACCTAAATGCTAGAGATTTGTTGGCGTGTTCCTTTCATGGAGTAGAGGTCCTCTTCAAACTAAGTTTAGTGAAAATTGACCTCTAAGGGGTGTTGCGCTGGATTAAGGGGTGTTATAGATAAATATTCCAGTTTTTGAGCTCTTAAACCTACAAAGTTGAAATTTGTTGAGCATCTTCCTTTCAAGAGAAAGGTCTGCTACAAAAAGTGTTTTCAGAATCTATCAGAAAGGTCGTTGTGAGGGCTTATGGGGTGTTATAAATTAATACATTACCGTTTTTGCCCTTTTAGACGTGCAGACTTGAAATTTTGTTGGCATGTTTTTGTTGTTGTTGCTGTTACTGAATATAGATCCGTAAGAACGGGCATTACGGAAATTGACTCCTATTGGGGTTTGGGTGAAGCATGAAGATCCTAACCATAATATGTATAAAAACAATTCGTTATCGGACTTCTATGAACTGTAATGAAATTTTGTATGCATGTTACTTTTGTTGAATGGAAATTCACTAAAATCGGAGTTTACGGAAATCAACCCCTATGCAGGAGAGAGAATTTTTCGCGGTGTATTGATAAAAAAATACCAGCTTTGTAACTACTAGTCCAACAATAATGAAATTTGGTATACAGGTAAGCCTCCTACAACGCGGTACTTGTGCAACGCGATTTCGTTGCACCGTGTTTCAGATATTGAGTATTTTTTCCATAACTTTTTACTGTTAATATCTACACGTCACTTGTGACGTGTAGATATGAACTCCTACAATGCGATTTCTTATAACGCGGCTTTTTTGAGGAACGTATCTACCGCGTTGTAGGAGGCTTACCTGTATATATCTCTGTCGTTGAATTGAACGGGTTTGTTGAGCGGGTCTTGTAAAAACTGACTCAAAGATAGTTACAGGAGCTTATTGATAAAAAAATTCATTTTTTGATCAATTAGATTCAGACTTCAAAATTGGCTGGCATGTTTATTTTATTGAGTAGAGACCCACTAAAAACGCACATAGGTTTTATGGAAATCCACTTTTGAGGGGGTTAGCAGAAAGGAAAAATTTTTTCTACTTCAGTTTTAGAAATTATTATTAGGAAGTTCTAGATCTAGATTTATGAAAATATTTTTCAATACAATCGACTTCTTAATACTAATATATCAATAATTTCCATATATATATATATATGAATATATACTGTTTATATACACACACACACACATATATATATATATATATATATAGTATCATAAAATGAAAAAAATACATAGCATAATAAAATTGATAATACTAAATTATACCACTAACAAAACTAGAAGATTTAAACCAGATTTCAAGAAACACAATATAAAAAATGATGGAAAAGTATATTGTACAAGAATTAACTAAGCGTATGTATAGCATGAAACACAGTTAGAACTTTAAAATGTAAGAAACCAGAAGAGTCAATGGACTAAAATGAAGACCTATTATGATTTCTAAAGCTGTTGCTGAATTAGGACCAGCAAAATTAGGGTTAAATATATTTTACGGATCCAACACTTCCCCGTACAGCAGAAATTTTCGACATAATAGCAAAACATAACCATATTGAAAAGTTAGGCCTAAAATCAACCACGTGTAATTTGCAACCGACAGAAAAATAAAATAAAATTAATAAAAAATATGAAAGGAAATGAATTTTTAACAAGATAAAAAAAACTTATGTGAAAAGATGCAATCCACAAGAAAGCGAACAAAAGACCAGTATATTCAAAAGCAACCACGCTAAAGGATGTTAAAATTGGTAAAACCGGAAACAAAAATTAGTGGCGCCACCTAGATAGTTTTAATGTAATTAAACTAAGCAAAAAAAAACATATTGAAATTAATAAAAAACAGTAGGAAGAAAAAAAAACAAAGAAAAATAATTAAACATTAAAAAAGAGAATAAGAGAGGTAACTTAGAAATATATTTAAAAATGAATTTACACTTACACAGTATATATTCATATATATATATATATATATATATATAATATATAAAAATATAATAATATATATATAATATGGAAAAAATTTATATAAAAAATAGAAAAAAAAAAAAAATTAAGATCAAATCTAATGAAATACAAATAAGAACCTAGCGAGTCAAAATGCAATTTCGGACTTAGGACCGAATAAGTGGGGTTAAACTAGTTTGAAGGCGCCAACCTTCCCCCTTTACAACTCGGCAGGAAAGACCAAAATAAAATAAATAGAAATTTAAAGTATACAAAATCCAAAATATAAAAAATCCAAAGTATAAAAAATCTCATAGAAATATGAAAGAACAACCGACTACTATTAAGCAAAAATTCTCCCAAAATGTTTAAATGTTAATATATACTGTTTATATATATATATATATATATAAACAGTATATATTCATATAACATCATGAAATGCCCAACGAAGCACACGGGTAATGACTAGTTATAAATGGATAATATTTGAATAAAGTTAGCAAATTGTTTATAAAAAATTATGATTACTATAAGCAAAGTTTTTAATTGTCTACTAATTAAATAATATCAGTTATGAGATATACATTCTTAAAAGTACTGCAATTTTCTTTTGTTAATTATATGAATCTTTTTTTTTTCGAAAGGAAATACAATTGAAGAAGGAAATATACTAGAAAATAGATTTAAATATGCTAAATTTATCTTTGTGGTCGATTATTTTAATTTCTAATATCATGTAAACTGGCTTGATAAATATTTTTATTTTTATAAATCAGTAGAGAGTTAATTGATTAATGAAAAGCTTGTCACATCTCTTAAATTGTTTTAAAATAGTATTTTGTGCTAAGTAAGTGACATTACATTAATATTGATTATAAAGAATTTATATCACATCATTTTTCCGAATTAATATTTCAGTAACAATCAAGCCTTCAAAAGATTGACTTGAAAATAATTTCTTTTCCTTAACACTGCTTCAAAATTAACTTCGAATAAAAATGAAAGTGGATTTATTTTATTGTCCTTAAGATGGAAAGTGAGCTTCAAATTTAAGATCAAAATATTATAATTGCAACTAAAAGTAAGTCAGTCTTTTTTTTCACTCTCTACTCTAAAACATCTGCTCCAACGTTTTACAAAGAGATTTTTATATGGAAAATTAATGTCATGTAAACAAACTATTTGTTTAAGAATGTTTTCACATTTTTTACTCGAGTCATTTGTTCATTGTGTTACAACTGTCAATTTTTTTTTTTTCTGATATGTGTATTATTTATAATTTTCCTTTACTTCAATTTTTTTCAAAAAAAAAAAAAACATTATGGAGCGACTTTTTGCTTTCATTTTCTTATTCCGAGTTTTTCTTTAAAAACAAATTTTTATTAAAGGTCTGTTTTTCCTGATATCTTTGGCAGTTAGTTATTGTTACTAGCAATATAAATCCCTGTAATTGCTCGAAGTTCTTCGAGTAGTGATTTTATAGCACTTTAGTTGTTGAAAATAAGATCCAATCTGATGGAATTGTTCTTTTTAATTTTTTTCTCGAATTACTTCATGTCGTTTAAAGCATTGGAGAGAATATACTTCTCTGGATAAAACGGCCAATAATTTCATTACGTATTGGATGATTTTTGAGAACTTTATTTATATAAATGCATTTCTCCTATTCAACAATTTTTAAATCTAATCTTAATTTGCAAAAATTTAAAAATAATAATGTAATTTTATTTATTAGCATCATCATTGTAATAGCCAAAGTTTAATTTGTTTCATTTATTACCTCCCCCCCCCCGATTCATATTTTACTCCTTAATAATTGCCTAGAATTTCAGTATTTATTTTGGATAGATTCACCGGAATATATACATTAGAACGTCGTTTATCCGAATCAATTGGGACCGGGCACCGTTTGGATACGTGATTGTTTGAATAACCGAAAACCGAATGCAATCCATGCAGTATATGAAACCGGACACTATACGAGTATTGAAAATCATCACATGCGAGAAACGTGCTTGAAGAAAAAGCAAAATAGGTGCAAAATGTCATAGTTTTACCTTTTTTGTGGAAAATAATCATTTATTTTTCGTTGTACACCTTCGTTTTTTCGCTGCGAGGGCTATGATTCTCAGTAGTTGAGTAGTACAGAACTCTGATTGTTATTCGTACTACTCCATAGCTGCCTCTAACGTAGTAAACGCGTCAACATTTGATGAACTCTTTCTACTTTCGGTGCTGTTGCTTCTCTTCACTTATGGTCTCACGCGAAACAAGTTCTGAGCACATTGCACTGTTCGAAAACGTGTATCCGGACTTTGATTCTGGTATTTCACACTCCGGATAATAAACGTTCGGATAAACGACTTTCTACTGTACTTATATTTTT
The DNA here is from genome assembly GCA_019973975.1 of Trichonephila clavata. Classification (NCBI taxonomy): domain Eukaryota; kingdom Metazoa; phylum Arthropoda; class Arachnida; order Araneae; family Nephilidae; genus Trichonephila; species Trichonephila clavata. Next base: position 47,934 of record BMAO01015490.1, on the reverse strand, counting down.
AAAACAAAAATGAGAAAAAAACATGAAAAATGATTTATGGACCTTAAAACATATGTTATATATTTTATTACTGAATAATATTATAAAATATATATTCATAAATCTCCCTTCATATTTAAGATTTTAGGTCTTAAAATTTAGCTTTTATATCTAGTTTACATTGTTTACTATTTTGCGATCTTTTTGCATCTATGCAACATATAAAATCTAATTTTATTCCAAATTTTCTTTAACTACTAATGTTGTTTAATTATCATTATGATATTCACCTTTTTGCGATTTGTTTTGGGTTGAATTACTTTTTTACTTGGGACTTATATTTGTAAATTAATCGATGTAAAAATTTTACTAGCTTCAAAAAATAACAATTTTTCGAAGATATGAATTGACTCAGTGAGCTGTGGAACGATTTTTTTTTTGAACAAATTTCTGGCAGCAAAAAGAAAATAATTTTTCTAGAGAATATATGGAATCAATATTTTGTAGTATACAATATAATTCCCACAACACCACTTACAAATACATATTTATCTAATATAAATTGTAAAAATTGGCAATGTAAAAAGTTTGGCGCTTGGCAACAGATAAATTGTGATACAATGAAGATAATGCAAAATGTTATTTAATTGATTAATATGCTATCCTTATAATGCCAAATTACATAAATATGGATATTAATTTCCTGTTAAATTGCTTCAATGGATATTTGTTAGGTTAGTCATTACTTAGAATACTTCTATGTAAAATAATGAGTTCGTGTACGAGAATTCTGAATGAATTGGTGGAGAATATCTTCTATAATTCGTGAGTGAAGAATGAATATATTTCCTAAATGCCTTTTAAATTTTCCTAAGTTGCCTTCATATACACTCTATTACTAAACAACAATAGAAATTGATTGATATGAAGAACATAAATAGAATAAAAAATTATTAAAATGTCCTACCAACTGAATGATTATTTCAGAGTTTGACCGTTACAATGTGAGGACGTCAATAACACGTTGTCCCACATATTACCTGGAGGCAAGTTGTCACCGGGCGTGGCATAAACTGATAAAGTTACTTGATTGTGTCATGCAAAATTTCGTGCCAAATTGTTTTCAACGGTTTCATTAAATCGTTAACATTTCAAGATGGTTGAAATCGTCTTAATATAATATCTCAAATGTGTTCTATGGGAGATACAGTGTGTGAGAGAGGGAAGTGTTGAATATATATAAGCTTGAAAACAATACGTAGCAACAAGTGCCGTATGTGGATGGGAATTTTCGTGTTGAAAAATAAGTCCTGAGTGTGAATGGTCTCAGTCCCGTTGTGCTGTCAAAGTCCCGTCAACGTCTCGTTGTGCTGTCAGAGTGCCAGAAATGACTACCAAAAGAATACAGGTATCAAGGACGACGGCATCCCAGATCATAACGCTCTATTATGGGTCTGTGTGGCATGTGATGGCCAGTGCAGATTCCTCACTGTGCCCTGGACGTCTCTAAGGAACGTCCATAGTTGCCGTCAGGACTCAGAAGCGTCGACTCGTTGATGATGACTGTACGTTCCCAGACAGTGCAGTTCTCTGATGATCAAGCATGGCATTAGTACAATTGGATTAGATGGTGTACAGAGGTGAGAGGTAAGCGTAATAAGGGGTTTTAATGATGTACGTTCCGCTTTGTCAGCCGTCTGTGGAAGGCCATGTTGAACACTTTTGCGGGCCACTCTATGGATAGTTGATGTCGACATTTCCTGTGTTTGTGCTAGCTGCTAAAACCATCTATCTGCATTCCCATTCTGCTGTAGCCCTCGGTCGACTTCTGCCGTTCTGGCTCTGATATCTGTCGTTGTTGACTCACTCTTACCAGCCTCATCTGATCACTGCATCGCATCAACCCAGATGTCGAGTGATTCTTGGATTAATCTAATCAGCTTATTTCAATCCGATCGAATGACTTCTTTCAGTCTCTGACTTTTTCAAGTTATGTGCACAAGTACTTCGTCGAAGCATTTATTACACTCGACAAAATGCAAAAGAAATTTTGACCATATTAATAATTCATCTTAATATATACCTGCTGAACGTGTAAAAAGTGGAATCATTCCTCATTTATACGCCTGAAATAATTCATATTTATTAGATTTTGTGCTTCATTAAAATATTTATTTTAAGTGTTTCTTAAATTTAAAAATGAAAAACAATACTTTTTCACTCCTTACACTAGACTACAATTTTTTTAAAAAAATACCATAGCGTAAATGATTCTGTGTTTATAATTTTTACGTTGAACTTTTTGATATTTTCCTCTTTTTCTTGTCTACGCCTAAGAAATTGTACCCATCAAAATATCAAGTAGAAACACTATCCGCTGGAACATAATGGCATATAAATCGAGCAAATCCAAATCTAAAGTGCACATTAGAAGTAAAAATGTTTCTGAGCAATATATCTTACAGGAAAAAAAATAAATTTCAAACAGAAGTACTATTTCTAGAGCCAATGTATGCTGCAGACAACGTATCAGGTCACGATATGAGAAAATGTCACGCTATATATTTAGGAAACTAGAAAAAGAATAAGAAGAATTCGATTATATTTATCCATGCTTTTAAGCTTTGATTTCCATCATATATGCAGTTTTGTGCGCAAAAATGGAAGAAAAATGTACCAGAAGTAGGTATTTTTGTTCACAAAATATTTTAAAATTTATGTAACTTTTTTTCTTATACCATTTATTATAATCAATATATATACGGTATATTCTTTGAAAGCAGGGGAGTAGCTTTAATACATAATTTTAAAAAGGAAAATTTGTAATACGAGATACAGTTTGAGTTTGATATTGCAAAGTGCACGTTAAAATTAAAGGTTATTTGAATAATGGCAAAAATATTCAAATAATGCTTTAGATTAGATACTAAATACAGTGCTGCAGAATATTTAAACTGAATGAATCTCATGAAAAATGTTTAATAGTGTCAATGTAAATTATGTTCCAAAAAGGGAAAAAAAACCTTTATAAAATGCAGGTTAATAATTTAATTTAAAGATACACAGAAATAAATAAATACATTCTTAAAAATTATATGTAACAAATACAAAAGAAAATATTTCTGTTACATACAATGGAAGTACAATACGTATATATATATACTAGATGCAAGGCTCGTCTTTGTACGGGCATCTTCAAATGTATAGCATCTGTGTGTGTCCTTTAAAATTACACCTTCCCCTATCAGTGTTGGCACATCCGAATATGTTTTCTATATTAATGTCATTAAAATTCTCTCCTTCGAAATATTTTCTACATATTTGCCAACTTCAGATGAGTCTGTTTCCTCTTTTCATATCCCGGTGTTGAACTGGCTTCTTCCAAGATTTATAACATTATCAACATAAGAGTTTCTGCTTTCCCTCACGATGCCAGCATTTCTGGATGTGAGTGATTTCTATACATTAAAGTTCATTTATCCAACATTTATTCCACTTCATTTCCTTGCAGAAAGTTCTGTTTTCTCTGTGCTTAGCCCAGCTTTGCACGGCCTTTTTAATGCATACAACTTTTGTTCCCTTTTCCTCTTCCTCCCTTCAAAAGATATATTTTCAAATTCCTATTTCCGATTAATAATTAGCAAAACTAATCTAGTTTTATCCACAAGAGAACAAACATTATGCGATTTTATTTTTAAATAATTTAGTAAGGAATATTAAAAAATAATACTGTTTCAGTGTTTTAGAAACTATTTAGTTCTATCTATTTTCGTTTAATAATAAATCAATAAATTCTTACCGTTAGCTGTTGCAACTACTAATTATTTCTGGATTTTTGATTATTCAATGACAAATATGTAACTATATATATGACACATCACTCAATAAGTCCCGGGACTAACATCCCCTCAGGGGGCTCACCTTCTTTAGGTGAGTACGGGTGTCATAATCCCGAGGTGCCCTAGTGATCTTTTCCTTTTCCCACGGGGTTTACTGTCTTTGGTAAACACGGGCTTCACGAACCCGGGGTACCCTAGTGATCCTTCTCTATTTTCGACCCTCTTTCTTGTAATTCAATTCATTCTTTCTTTCGCTTCCCGTCTAGACCACAGATATTAAAACTAATGTTTGGCGCAGTATAGCCGAAATCGGCTCTTGCACCAATAAACCCTAAAATCACTCACTCACTCACTCACCCGGGCCTAACATATAGATAGCACTATCTTCTAACTTTTTTAAGCCTAGCCTAAGCCTAACTTTCAAACGGCATGTGTCGAAATTTCGAGAGAATATCTTGCTTAGTTACAAAGTTACAGTGGTTTATTGTGGCAACTCCTTGGAAACCATGGATGAAAAAGAATTTCGTGTGCTAATCAAACATTGATTTCTGATGGAGAAAAACACTGATCAAGCAAAACAATGGCTTGATAAATGTTACCCGCACACTTCTTCATCACAAACAACTGTTAAAAAATGGTATGCTGACTTAAAAAGTGGTCTTACAGACACAAACGACATTGAACGTTCAGGTCACCCAAACTCTGCAGTTGTTCTAGAAATCATCAAAAAAGTGCATGAGAAATCGTTTTAGTCAATTATAAATTGAAGTTGCGTGAGATAGCAGATAATTTAAAGATATCAGAAGGCAGTGCATTTTCTATTTTGCATTATCATTTGTCAATGAGAAAGCTGTATTCAAAGTGGGTGCCGCGTGTTCTCACTGTTGATCAAAAATAACAACGCATCGACGATTCAGAGCGTTGTTTGGAGCTATTTAAGCAAAATAAACATGATTTTTTTACGTAGTTATGTGACAGTGGATGAAACATGGTTACATTACTACACGCCTGAATGAAAAGGATCGTCAGCTGAGTGGACAGAAGCCAGTGAAAGGCGTCCAAAGCGACCAAAAACTCAAACAACAGCTAGCAAGGTTATGTCGTCCGTATTTTGGGATGCTCATTTGATTTTGTTTTTTGACTTCCTTGAGAAAGGCAAAACAATTAATAGTGAATATTACATGGCGTTATTGGATCAACTGAATGAAAAAATAAAGAAAAAAAAAACGTCCTCCAATGCAAAAGAAAAAGTACTGTTTCACCAAGACAATGCTCCGGGACACAAGTCCATGAAAACGATGGTCAAATTGATCGACTTGCACTTCGAATTACTTTCCCACACACCATACGGTCCAAATATGGCCCTCAGTGACTGCTGCTTTTTGAAGAACTTAAAAGAATGCAGCAGGAAAAGAGGTTTGATACAAATGAAGAAGTGATTACCGAAATAGAAGCCGATTTTGAGAGCAAAGGCAAATCGTTCTACGAAAAAGTATTAAAGAATTAGAAGCGCACTGGACTGTATAGATCACTCTTGAAGGGAGTATCTTGATAAATAAAATTCAATTTTGCAGTAAAGTTGTTGTTTTATTAGTTAGGCCCGGGACTTATTGAGTAATGTGTTACATATAAAACTATTGGAGAAAATATCCTAGAATTTGCTTACATTGCCTGCACAAAAAAAAGATTGAAAGAGAAAATTCATTTATTTACATTCCCTGTTTATAAAATATTCAAAAAGAAAATTATAGTATCTAATAAAAACATTTCAGCATTTACTTATATTTTTAAGGATTTTCAGGAAATCATATGTAAGAATAAAGAAAACTATCAGTTGTGATGTATTATAAAACTAAGCTCACATTCAATGTTTTACAAATGAAACAATAAAAATAAATACTTTTTTAAGAATTTAAAATGATAAAATGTGAATTTAGAATCTTCATTCTTCATATTCACTATAAGAGGAAACATTAAAAAAAGGAAACACTCTTATCTGACAGAAAAATATTTTATCTGCCTAAGCCTCCTAAGAAAGTTCTCTTTCCGTGTTTAAACTCGTGAATTCTGTGGTAGCTTTCCCGTAATTAATTATTTACTGGCCTTTGGCGATTTCCGAAATTTTTTTCTGTACACTTTGTATTTCTTGTTGTACACGAAATATATTCCTAGGATCATTTTCCACCATTTGGTACTTTCGGCGCGTTTAAAGGTTCAGCGGTTCGTGAGAAACTAGTCCCACATACATACGTTTGTGTACCTTCGGATTTTATTGGTGTAAATATATTTATGACAGGATAAATAATGAAAATATAAAACAAAATCTTATTTCAATTTAATTTGTATTATAACATAATCGAGCCATAAATTAAATATTTAATCATTTCTCATAAAAGATATTCCAAACATAAGATCCCAATCCCAGCTCATTAATGTAGCTGAATAGTGAGACGTTAACCCGGCACTTCACGCGCAGGGTATGTCATACCCACCCTGTAAGCTTTTTCAAGACACCATCTGAACCTTTTTCGGAAAACGAATAATTTCTCGTGTAGCTGACCTGAAGGTCATATCCTTTAAGGGGTCTTAGTGTACAGGTGAATTCTAAAGGTAAATTTTTGGATACCGCCTCTTTGGGTATGTCATACCCTCGCGTGAATCGCCATTACAGTTCTAAATACATGATCACGCTTTAAAATCGTTCTTATGCAATGGGGTATTATTGTAGTTATTATGAAGAAATGTGATATTTAAGTAATTTAATAGATACAGTATTTTATAGATATAATACAACAGTATTTTTGGAGGAAGAAAGACTCTTTGTGCGAGGAAGAATGGAATGATGAAGGGTATTATAGCAAGTACGATTCTTCTACTGAAATCTATCCAGATAATTGAATTGAGGGAATAATTATCGTCCTTGATAAAATAACCACATCACATTCAATGACTAGAAAATGTAATCGTTAGCCTATGACAATATTTCTTGTATTTTTCAACGTAGTGACAGTAAATGCGCATATTATTTTGTTAAGTAGTCAGAATCCATCTACTTAACATTGAACCAGTCACGGATTTCTGATGTGTTTTGGATTTTGATTTACAGAAGAATGTAAAAACCAGCAAGTATGACTCGATGGAATTTTTAAAAAAAATTATGATCCAGTGGAAACATCGCATTCACTCGTGACGAAGACTAAAGGAGTGTATAAACAATATACTGGATGCCCTAATATAAAGAACAGAAAAACTAAATTTAAGTGTAAAAAGTGTAATAAACATATTGTTTTTCCGACTTTTCTTCCCTTTATACCTTTGCAGGCAAATTTTACGCTAAAAACAGAATGTAAATACCCTTGGGTATGAGATACCTTGTGCGTGAAATAAAGGTCCTTCTTTTTGCGCTTGAAGTGCCGGGTAATATTCTTTCACCTACACCTAGCTCTTTAAATTTTATGGCCATCGCATGTACACTCCCACCCATTACTCTCCAATCAAAACCTAAGCTAAAAATGATTAGAGCAGTCTTGTAAATAAATATGCAATCCAATTAAGTGTTAGGGTTCCCGGCTTTAGTTCGTCTCGCTGCTAAGATATGTCAATCGCTGGCTGAATAAAAATGGTTTTAACTTTTCGAAAAGTTTGCGATGCGTATTTAACACATCACTCAATAAGTACTTGGCCTAAGAAATAAAACAACTTTTATGCAAACTTGAATTTTAATTTTCAAGGTACTCCCCTTCAAGAAAGATAAATTCAACCCAGCGCTACTTTACTTTATTAGTAGAACGATTTGCCTTTGCTCTCAAAACAGGCTTCTACTTCGGCAATCACTTCTTCATTTGAGCCAAACTGTTTCCCCTGTAGCATTTTATTAAGTTCTGAAAACAGCCAGTAGTCACTGGGGCCAGATCTGAACTGTACGGAGGGTGGGAAAGTAATTTCAAGAGTAATTTTTTTTCAATTTGACCATTATTTTCTTGGTCTAGTGGCACGGAGAAAACAGCACTTTTGTTTTCAGCACTTGAAAAAGCACTTTTATCTTTTGAATCTGAGGACGTTTTTTTTATTTATTTTTTCATTCAGTTGATTTGGATCAACTGAATGAAAAAATAAAGAAAAAAAAACGCCATGTAATATTCACTACTAATGGTTTCTACTTTCTCTAGGTAATCAATTAACAAAATTCCTTGTTCATCTCATATTACGGTTTTCATAACCTTCCCAACTGATATTTTAGTTTTTGGTCGCTTTGGGCGTCTTTCACCGTCACTGATCTGACGATCTTTTTGGTTCAGACGAGTAGTATTGGATCCTAATTTTATTCATTGCCACATATCTACGTAAAAAAAACATGTTTATTTCGCTTCAATAGACCCAAACATCACTCTGAATGGTCGATGCGCTGTTGTTTTTGATAGAGAATGAGCAAACGCACGCGCGCGCGCACGCGCGCGCGTGGCAACCACTTTGAACTCATCTTTCAAATAGACAAAAACACATGCAAAATAGTGAATACACTGCCTTCTCTGAAACCTTTAAATCCTCTGCTATCTTATGCAACTTAAATTTACGATTAAGTATAAAGATTTTATAGAATTTTTTTTTTTTTATAATTTCGGGAACTGCAGAATTTTGGTGACATGTTCGTTCAGCGTCATTTGTGCTTGTGCGACCACGTTTTATATCCGCATACTATCTCTTAACCATTGTTGTAGATGAAGCAGGTTCAAGATAACACTCACCAAGCCATTGTTTTGCTTGAACAGTGTTTTTCTCCGTCAAAAATCATTGTACAATTAACAAACGAAATTCTTTTTTATTCATGATTTCTAAAAAAAAAAAAAAGTTCGTCACTAAACCACTGTAATTTTACGAAATTTTATCACGTGCTGTTTGAAAGTTAACACTACTAGTTTAGACTTAGGAAACATAGGTAGCGCCATCTGTATGTTAGGCCTGGGACCTAAAGAGTGATGGGTTAGAATCATGTATATAATATATATATATACTAGCTGACCCGGCCCGGCGTTGCATGGGTTTTTACCGAGGGTATAACTTAATTCCCATGTTAATTTCCTCCTTTCTTTCTGACGCCAGCACTTCTGTGTGGGTGTGACACGTACGATGTGAGTGCATGGCCCGTGAGTGCGTATCATGGCTTTCTCGTTTAACATTTTCCCTTCTCTTGACAAAATCAGCACTTCCAATATTATTTCTCGAAATTACTTTTACTTCTTTGTTACTTTCCTCCCCGCATAGCCAGGCGATGCACGGGCTTTTACCAGTGAATAACTTAACCCCCATGGGAATTTCCTGTGTTACTCAGGACGATAGCACTTATGTGTGTGTATGCGTGATGTGAGCGATTTTTCTTTAACTATGACATTAAAACTCTTTTTTCCGAAATTTTTTCTTGCGTTGGTGCGGTGTGGTACTTAGGAGAGGTGGGTAAATTCTTAGGTGTCGTCCTCGTCACTTACCCATGGTTGAAAATTTCGAGGTCCGTCGCTAAAAACCCTCGAACAGACGAACAGTACGAATTTATAAATCATTCACTCATTTTCAATTCTTTCGTTGCAATTTTTTAGTCCCCGGAAACGAAAATGTAGCCTTTTTAAAAATAGTTGTATGTTGAAAAAAGACAGAAAAGTAGAAATTTTTCAAATTACAAAATTTTTCTACTCTTTTAAATCTTGAAGTTAAATTTTGAGGATATTTTGAAATGTAAGACACACGGGGAAAAAGTTTCATGCAATTATCTTTATAAAAGAAGAAATTATTAAATGATTGTTTAAAGTATTTTGAGTGTTTTGTTAAAATTTGTTCAAAAAAGTTTTTGGCGTTTTATTTTTAAAATCTTTGATTCTAAAAGTTTTAAAAATCATTTTTATTTAAATGTAACGATTTTGATTCATTTTAGAAAAAAACTCATAAAATATGCAAAATATCATAGTTTTGTAAAAAAAAAAAAGGTTTTTTTTTAAATTCTTAAAAATAAAACATAGTTTTCGGCATTTTATTTTTCTAATCACTGATTCTAAATGACCAATGAACTTTTTAAAAATCATTTTCATTTAAATTCATCTATATTTATTCATTTTAGAAGAAATCATAAAATACAAAACAAAATTAATCAATTATATTATACTAATATTGATTAAAAATATTCATTCAGCACTTAATTGTGACATGCCAATTTAGTGATTTTTGATATATTAATAACACACAATTAATAAAGAAGATTTTTTTATTTGAACATAGTCTTTATTTTTTTCTAAGGAAGTTATGCTTATTTAACTGAATAATTCCAAAAAAAATTCTAAATGGGTAAATTTTGCGTTTTTATTATGAAATTATATGTCAAAAAAAGATTTATGCATTAGGCATTATTTTAAAGTAAACTATAAGTTTTATGAAAGAGAACAAAAATTTTGATACTGATAAACATTTAAATGATTCTCAGAAATGTATTGAATACATTTTGTCATCTTAATCTAACATCTATAATGATTTAATTTTGAAAATTATCTAAAGAAAAAAATGACGAAAATTGAAGCAGAAATAACTTTTTTACTCGCATTTTTTTTTACTCGCCAAATTTACTGATTTCCCCTGTTTAAGGCAGAACTTTTTAATGTAACCCTTGAATTAGATGCGGTCGATGGTTAAACAGTTCAAAGGTCTTTGGCGCAAAACTATTTTTCGAATCCAAGGTTTGGCTAACTGTAAAATCGCGTATTTTTATTAATTATTTTTATTTTTAGGGCATAATTTTTATGTTAATGCTTTAAAACTTCACAAATTATTTGCAAAAATAAAGTACTTTTAAATAAAAAAAATGTACAAAAAATACTGTTTAAATTATTTTTTGCAAAAACGTTTTTTTACGAAAATTACATTTTTTTTTAAATCCGTAATTTTCAAGCAATTATTTCAATCTTCGTACAGATTACGGATAATATTCTTTTACACGGAAATAAAGTTTCATGCGATTATCTTCATAAATGACAAAGTTATTCAATGTTAAGTTAAAATTTTGAGTATTTTTTGAAAAATCTTTAAAAAAAAGTTTTGGGAATTTTATTTTTTAAATGACTTTATCTAAAAGATAAAGGCTTGAAGTTATTTAGCGTAGAAGATCGTTTTAATAACACGAAAACATATTCATACGCAACAATTTAGAAATAATTTGCATAAAAACGCATCAGTTTTAAACCTATTTTAAAAAAAATTCTTAAAAAATAGAAATTATCTCTAATTGGAAAAAAAATTATACCGTATTGTGGCGAAATAAATTATCTTTCCGATTCTGTAATTATTTTTTGTCTGATTTCAACAGTAAAAATTGGATGACAATTTTAAGATGGTGGAAAACGTCGGAACACTGCTCGGCCGAAACGGAATGGAAGATCTGCAAAGTAAACAACCCGCAGGTGTAAAACAATTAGGCGTTTTAAGGTTTTTAATTAATATCTTTTTAACTAATTGCAATATTGGAATGAAAAAATAGTTTACGTCCTATTCTCAGACCTACTGAATATACACACAAAATTTAGTAAGATTTCGTCTAGTCGTTTCGGAGGAGTTTGGCTGCAAACACTGTGACACGAGAATTTTATATATTAGATATACACTGTTGTCGACAAAAGTTTAGCGTAATTGATAATTATGTGAATAAATAAGGAACTGTAAATCAGAATGGCGGAAAACGTGAAATGCGAGTGTAAAATGGTTATAAAATAAGGAAGCATATCAAAAGAATTATAATAAATAATTTTATTTTCCAAAGTAGCAGTTTGATAGAAAACTGAGCTTAGCAAGTATTCAAACTTTAAAGAAAAAAAGAAAGAAAACATTAAATAAAATACTGATGCTGCAGTTTAATAAGGCGTGTAGTCACCTCTGACAGCTAAGCACGCTGCACAGCGATTTACCATATTTGTTATAAGATAATGAAAGAGTTGCGGGCTCAAATGATTCCAAGCTTCTTGGAGAGCTCTCTTCAGTTCTGTAACGGAGCTTGGTGGGTGCGAAAAGGCTGCAGTTTTTCTCCCAAGTATATCCCAAACATGCTCGATAGGATTTAAATCAGGGGAGTTCACAGGCCACGACATGCTCTGAATGTTTTCCGTATCAAGGAAGTCATCAATCAGAACAGCCCGGTGACATGGCGCATTATCCTCCATGGATATGAAGTCAGTACCGTCAGCACCTCGAAACAAGCGAACATAAGGCTCAAGAACTTCGTCTCTGTATCTTTGAGCAGTCCGCCCGTGTTAAAGAAATGGAGGTCTGTACGGCCGACCATCATGATGCCTGCCCGTATCATTACTCCCCTAAATGGAAAATGATGTCTTACCGTTATGTTTCTTGTTTCAAAACGTGTCCCACGTTCTCTCCATATCGTTACCCGCCGAGAATCACTACTCAGACTAAACCTGGACTCGTCACTGAACATCACATTGGTCCACTCTCCCACAGTCCAATGTTGATGCTTCAAACTCCAGTTCAAACGAGCGCGTTTATGCGCAGACGTGAGGGGAATGCAAACTGCTGGTCTTCTGGCATACAGGCCAGCATGATTGAGTCTCCTGTAAGCAGCTTGTTTTGAAATTCGTATTCCTGTGGCGACTGTTAGTGCGAACCCAGTGTTCTGGCAATACTGCCCCTCTGACGTCGCGCATTTATTACCAGATATCGGTCTTGACGAGGGGTTGTGACTCTTGGTCGACCTGATACTGGTTGCCGGGTAACATCTCATGTTCTTTGAAACCTCTGCCACATTCTTGAGATCACAGACTAATCCACATTCAGAATTCGAGACACTTCGGCTTGTGATCGTGAGGATTCCAGCATTCCAACGATTCTTCTTTTTGTAAACATGTCCAATTGGCGTCTTTGTACCATCATTCACCTTATTTGATGTTTAACAACGTTCTTTCGCATAGCAGTTGCCTTCTGAACTGCCTATGTTGCGTGAATTGGTTTCTCCGTTTCGACATACGCAGGTGTTTCCCGCAGTACGTAGTCGACTGAAAAGTTTTACATAAGCCCTATGTTTCTTCTTCCCCCAATTAATATCCGCAAGAAATTTGGAATAATTTTACGAATATTTCTTCCATGTTTTTCGCATTTTACGATTTATGCTTAACTTTTGGACACCAGTGTATATATATATATATATATATATATATACATATGAAGTTTTTTTTCTCTGTGATGTGTAAATATTTTCTTATTAAAGGCTTGTGAAAGTTTCTCCTAATTTTTGCATACTTCAAATATAAGGAAAAGGAAAGAATATCCTTATTTTTTCAATCTTAATATTACTTTTATACATTCTTTGAGTCCTGTTGGAACTAATGTCCCACGACGCAAAAAAGCTAAATGTTATTCTTGTCATTTAACTGCAGTTTAAAGTTATGAGTTCTGTCACCAACATCCCTCACGTTGTTTAAAAATGCGGTTCACACACAAAAATAAATCAATTACTTATACTCTTCTAAAAATATCTAATATTATCAAATATTACACTTTGTGTTTCTTCATCTGTTACCTCAAAGGATTTCTTCACTTTTTTTAACCATGATGTTGTTTATCTCTCATTAATTTAAGAGTTATCGAGTTGTTTTTGTGCTTGTCATTCCTTCATTTTCTTACATGCTAAATCCCATTTTAAATAATCAGATATATATATGTGTGTGTGCGTGTTCATTCTATTTTTATGTTCTTTTATTGTCTGAAAAGAAACGCTCCTATATTTATAAGTTAATTGCTATGATCAAAGAAACATTACGAAAGCAACATTTGGTAGACAAATGAAGATGGGTTGCTTTCTGTATTAAAAATTCCACTCATAGGGTTTGGTGTGGAATTCAATAGAAGTAACTTTGTTCAGATGTATTTATGTAACTTATTGGGTAATCGTATATCGTAATTGGGATGTATGTAACTTATTGGGAAATCGTATATCTAGTTATATATATATAAATAGGTATATAATTGTAAATGTGCATGTTTTTTATTTAGCAGTTTTTAGCAAATTATGACAATAAGATGTAGAGTTTGAATCAAAAACTGATAAAATAAATTATTTTTAACTAAATGTTTAATTTGAAAAAAAAATGATTTTCTTAATTCTTTCATATATTAGCATATTTAATTATTTATAAGTAAATTACATAAAAATGAAAAAATGATAATAATTTAAAACATTTATGAATAAAGCAATTCTAAGCAGCTTAATAATTGGAAATAATTCTGTTTTTAACTTTAATTGTAAAAAAGTTTCATATATTTTTATATCTTATACGTATTAATCTGATCTTAAAATCTAAATATAAAATTAGAACATTTAGCTATTCAACTCATTTTGTGAAGCATTATAATACATAAAATAATGTAATGATACTTATTTTTTTTCTTATAAATCCTTTGTTGCAGAGTACAATTAACTATTTTAAAACAAATAACATGATAATAAGTCATATTTTTCGTAAATTAAAGTTGTTCATTAATAAATTTTTTTCTTAGGTATTGTATTGTAGGCAAACAAGTATTTCTGAATTATATTGCATACAATATACATACGGTATTACACATACTATTTCTAGATTACAATCAACATTTGTTCGTATTAGACACAAATATCTCAAACGTTACTTTATTATACCCCTCCAGACAAAGGAGTTATATTATCTTTGTATATAATATCTGTTCCTGCCTTTACCCAAGTTTCAAATAGCAGTAAACTATGAGATATCGATGATAAATATATCCTGGAATAAAGCGCATTCCTAGTTTCGAAATGTTAGCAAAATAATTTCTAGTTATTCTTTGACGAAATTGTGAAACCAAAGTCTGATTATTAAAAATGAATGTTTTAAGGAGTGAAAAAGTTCTTGATTAAAAAAAAATATTACATTAAAATGTAAATACGCCTGAAAAAGTTACTACAGTAAAATGCATTTTTTCAGGCCTATTGAACTATACATATTGACGTACAAAGTATTCTTAATGTAAAAAAAATGCAAGAGTAATGCAAATAGTCAAGTGATGATAAACTGCATTTTTAATTAGATGAATATGTGCAAAAATAATTTTTTGCTTATATGCATATATATTTTACTAGACACACACATATACATATATATTAGTTATTAATGACTGTCGAGAACTACTTGTTTGTTAGGAATGATTGGAAATAGTTTTGTGGTTAGTTAACTTATCTCCATCTTTTTAAAGTAGATAACAAAATCCTAAAAGATAGGGAAAAAAGTTGTTTCGAATATATTATTAATTAAAATTCTTATATCATTGTTTGAATAAAAGTACGGTAAATAAATGTTGCCAGATTTTCATAGAAATGCAGTTAAGTTGCCAGAAAGGCTAAAAAGATTTCTATAGCTAATTATACAGTTAGCTATAGCTAATTTGTAAATTCTTAAATTTTATAAAATCTATAATAAATTAACATAAAGCAAAACTTTAAATACAGTTTATGAAGTTTACAATATTATTTTACGTAACATATTTAACTACTATTGCTAATCTAAACTATTATCATGGCAAATATTATTATTACATATATGAAATACGCATTATCACTATTTGTGATTTTTCATTCGAAATTTAAAGGCTTTTTAATAAAGAGAATTTTCAACTAAAATTTAAAAATGGTATTATACTTTAAGTTTTGGTGGCCTAATACAATTTAGATATTCCTAAATAAATCTTTTATAGAATTAATTTGGTATTTTTGCCTTCTTATATACATACATACATACTACACTGTTAGAATTAAGTGTGACAAACGATAAGAAAACGACTTTTCCTAAAACCTTAGCTTTTAATTAATACATATCTTAAGTAGGCAGAACGACCTGTATATTATTACGAAATTTGTCCTCCTGTAGAAAAAATAACCTCTTCAACTCGGTAATGACTTCACTAGTGCAGCTCACATGTTCTTAACTTCATCATCGTGGAACCACGCTTGTATATCACTTTTTATCATTTATTTTGTTGTAGATCAACTCATCTTAACTAAACGATTCTTGTGAACATGCCATAAATTCTTAGTAGTATTTAGGTCTGATAAATTATCAGGCCCATTAAGCATTTTTATTTTATTTTCCTTCATAGAAGTCTGGACAATTTAGAATTGTGACCATAAGCCAAGTCATGTTGAAATGTTCCATCAAATGTTTCCATGGATGCAATAATTCTACTGCGTAATAGCTATATGTATTTGATAGAATTCATCATGGCTTTAAGAGGAACTAATCTTCTAGTGTCATTTGTTGTGGAAAAAAAACCCAAACATTTGCTTAGAAGAGTGTTATTCAGTCTGTTCGGTATGATCTGGTAGCAGAGTTTCCTCTTCACTTCGTCTAGCTACAACTTGCTATCTCACCAAGTGCTACCAGCCAATGGCAAGTAGGACTCTATCACAACTTTAGGAATTTCCCCACCAATTTCGAATGCCTCCGAAGCAGTCACCTTGACCACGCCTCCTTGCTACGTCTTCTCAACCAATCAGGAGAGTCTTTCGCATAAAGGCCCTACCACAATAGGCCACATTCAATTCTACAATTATAGGATGGAGGAACGCTTCGCATTCCATTTCTCAGAGACTTCAAGTGTCCAAATAAACGTGTTTCATCTCTGAAAATCACCTTCTTCTAATCGTTAACAGTCCGGGGGTGGTATTTTTTTGACCCATATTAAACGTTTTTTCAACTTTTTCGGAACTGAAAATCGCTTTTTCCTCGGTCTAGTTACCTTAAAGAAAATTTCCAGAAGCATTTTTCGTATAGTTGAGGGACTCACTTGAACACCATAATCCAATAAATCTTTCGAAGGTTGTTACTTATCTTTCTTGGACATATTTTGCTATTTCTTATTATAATTTTATCAGTTCTTGAAGTGATTTTTGCGTTTGAGCTCATATCTTCCTTTTCTTTTTGGGAACGATGTTCCGAAATCTTGAAATGTTCTTAAATTTCCTGAAACACTTCAGTTCTGCACACCAACTACCGTAGCTATATCTATCACAGTCATAGAAGTATGTTCATTAAAAAATTACTATTTTAGAACGCTTCCTTAGAGCAAGATCCATCTCAGAACAAGTAAAAATAATACGTGTTACAAGGAACGCAAAATTGTAACCACCAGCTGCAACACAGAAAGGCTCACAACTGGACAATTGACCACAACACCAAAAGCAACCAAATTATAGTCAAAGTCGATCAATCCCATTACCTCAAGGCTAATATAACTGATTTTAAGTCGTTCAGGGCATCACTGATAAACATACACCAACTCAGAAAAAAAAAGAATGCTTGTTGTGGCTCAATGCCACCCCTTAAACTACCGTCTCCCCGTCTATCAGTAAATATTACTGGATGTAGAGGCGGATTTAAATGATTGAAAGACATAATTGCCAATTAAATAGATTTTTTGATTCTAGTTAACACCAATGGTTATAAACACACAATTCAAATTTAAGAGAAACAAAATAAAGTGGAGTACGAAAAGAGAAATTACTACTAGTGGAATAACAGAATATCAACCGAATCTAGGAACTATTAAACACACATAATTACAGCTACATCACGTACTAATATTCGCAATATCTTAAAATAAATCACTGACCTTATCTTTTACATCGACTGCTACTTCGTGATAATTTCTACATTTTCACTGGCTGGGGGAATAGTTGAAGGATCCACACTCTGTCGCACTGATTTTTACAAGTTACAATCAACTTCTCCTAGCGTAGCTCCACACGTAACCGCTATCTCTGAATGTCAACAACTGCGTGCTGACCTCGAGATCTTTGCTTCACTTAACTTCACTCTTCTATCTCTTCATTTTACTTAAACCCAAACTTATATAATATATCTTATTTGCATAAATCACGCCTGGTCTTGGTAAAGATTGGTTGAAATAAATAAATTATTTTAAGAAAAATAGAGAAGGTTAATCAAAAGACCGTATAGATCCATCACATACTTGTCCCAATTCATTCGAACAACATAGTACATATATACGTACACACACATACGTTTACACATATATAAATGTTTATATATAATATATATATATATATATATATATATATTATTTTTTTTTATATATATATTATATATATATATATATATAACTCATGTTGTGGAACAGCTGGTGGTTTCTTTCTTTAAAATTATGATAATATTGATCTCACACATTTTGACTGATGAAGAATATGCTGAACAATAAAGTGCATCCAAAGCCCATAGTGACCTTGATCCCTTTCAGCATGTTTGGTATACATTCAGCTGAAGCATTATAACAAAACCAATCTCTGATTAGTGTCCAGAACTTGAAGATTAGATAAATTGAACAGTTTCTCAAAGTTTTATCAATAACTTCATCTAATCCCTGGAAATCAGAAGTGCTGCAGTCTTAGTTGTTCTAGCACTTAATTAAATATCATGCAACATTTTTAAACAATATACTTTAGAGATGACAGAAAGGCATCTCTTTTGATGTTGTTTCTATAGTTTCAACTAATTAAAAGAACAAAAATATTTTTGGCGACACCTTTAAATATTGCGTTTTCATATATGTGTATAAATCATTATATGTCTATTTGTAAATGCTTGTATGATTTTCTTTACATTTGTGTATGATTTTATTCAATTCTTCACGTCACATTTCAACTAACTAGGATTAATTAGGATTGCACGCAGCACGTAATACTTGCAGATGGTTCTTCTTTTCTCGTTACCGTTTCTACAGTTATCTACAAGCACAACCAACTCTTCGTTTCAGACATGATTGAGAACATTTTCACCAACTGAATGATTTTGAAAGCTGTTATTTATTAGGGATGTATTAATTTCTCCGTAATATACCACCTCGAATACCTTGTACAAATAGAATGCAGGATGAAATGAAAGGTTACCACTAGTTAATAAAAACTCATTTAAAACTTCGGAATATAAATATATACAAGTTGTCGCGATACTTGCCGGTAATCGGACACGAGTTGAAAGGGGGAGAGGACATACCTGTTCTTCAAAAAATTTTAAAAACACCTGCCCTATGTAATGGTCTTGCCTGCGTACTTAAAGGTGTAGGAGGATTGGAAGGAACACTAACCCTAGTTCAACAAAATAATCTAATTTATTCACAATATTAATCACCACACAAATTCAATCAATTCAGTCTAAGAGATGCTCACAATTAATCATTATGCAGACGATAAACGAGATATAAGAAAGCTCGAATACTAACCACACTTACTCAAGGGAACAAGTTTAACTTCTTAGCTATTTAGTCTGGACTTAATCCCAGTGACAATTCGTCACCTTAAGTAATTCAAATATCAAATATTAAATGTCTGTGATTCACATTCAATTTGATGAATCTCTGTTCCGAAAGCAGTATCTGTCCTATCTCTCTCTCTCTAACCTGAAAACCTAGGTTATATATAGAGGTTTTAATTAACATATAATCACGTTCTCTTCTTCGAAGAGGATTTTTATAATAAAATATTTTTTTTAACGACCAGACATTTAAGAAAATTACAATCAATAGAAGAAGTTCTGACAGAACCGTCACAACTTGGCTAAGAGAGGACGAGTACATTTTTGAAAATGAGGAAAATTGACTAACTCCATCGCATCATTAGCTACTGTGACCACAAATTTCTCAAGTTTACGATAATTTTTTCACTAACGTCATCTTACATAGCCGGACTATTGGACGTTATCACAAGTCGGATAGAAATATTTGCTGATTTAGTTAAAATTAACTTTGTTTTTGTATAAATCGGGGTTTGAGAAAAAGGTGGCACCTAATGTTGACTTTCCATAAAACGATAAATATTACACTCAACCCCAGGCATGTTTCTCAAAAGTTGGCCCATTTAGTTGAGATTCCAAAATTGTACAACAGCTGTTCTTTCCTATGCATAGCAATCAAGAAAATTATTTTTTATTTGCAGAACAATTTTATTTTAAAAACACATCTGTTGATACCTTTCGTCACATTATTAGGTACTGTGACAGCAAATTTCGCACTTTCCTAATTATTTTTTCACTAGCGTTACTTTCATATGTTTCTGAGTTTTTAATCATAATCACAAATAGATAAAAAAAACCTTAGTTGATTTAGTTAAAATTAACATAGTTTGAGCTGGTTTGAAAAAATGATGTCACATAACTTTGACCTCATAAAAAGAAAAATATTACATACTAAGAAAATTATTTAAAAATTGATCCATTTTTTGGCAATTCTAAAACATTTAATTCTAAATTAATGCTTATCACGTACAAACGCTTAGATGAAAATATTCCTTGATGAAAGTGTTTTATATCACTTAGCACAATCAGTATGATACTTATTATTACATTTTATTATTAATCCTAGAATCAAATCCTGATCACAAAAGTAGGTCGGCATCTGGAAGTAATCTACTTTCACGTCTCACGGGATTAACTATTAATACAATTTCACATAACTAGAAGTCTACGTGTTAAACATTATATTAGTTTCAAGATAAGAATGAAGTTTAAATATATATTGCTTGGTTATATACATTTAATTGCAAGTTTAAGTGTGTTTTTTTATGTTTAATTTTTAAATACCATTTACAGAAAAGGTAAAAAAATATTTAATTCCATTTTTGATATCCCTCCTCCTTTTTTTGTTATCAATAATAGAATGAAGAAGCCGGTTAATGACTATAGTGGCAGAATGGTTCAAAATTAAGAAAGACAACGCCAATAGTCCACGAATTCCTTTAGAGTGTGACGCAAAATCAAATCTCAGATATATTGAATCAAATTGGATTATGTAGAAGCCAATTGTAATGGATTTCCTTTTCCGAAGTTTTGTAAAGCTATTAAAATTTGATTCTAAAGGATGTACTTACTTTGGATCAGGTATATGTTAACGTTTTGTACTTAATCACACATTTATGAGTGGTAATTTAAAATTTAAATATATACGATTCCAATTTCCTCTAAACTTAATTTGAGCATTTTCAATGTATTGTGAGTATCTTAAAATTATTTGCTATTAAAAAGTAAAACGGTATGATTATATACACATTTTTACCGAAGCAAATGTGAAAAAAAAACAACAATTCTAAATAGTTCTAAGGAAAACCGTTCTGGATAATTTCTCTAGCGACCGCTTAATATGGTTAAACATTTTCATAATGATGATGATGTCGTATTCATGACGGGACCAAATCAGACAGTACTCCTCATGGGTCCATATGACTTGTTCTAGTAATATGTTCAATATTATCCACATAGAGGTTTGTTGACGAAAAAAGGATCTCTATTTCTTGTACAGAAGCGAGAATATCTGGATAGTCAAAAATATGAGCAGGTGTTAGCTTTGTATCTAAAGAATTATGCCAATTACTAAAAGTTCTTCTACCATCCCTATCAAACTTCCTTCCTCTGTGATAACGTGTTCTTAACTTAGCAATAGTCTTTGTTATAAGGCGGTCTCCACTTTTATTACAGAGTTGATGCTTTAAAGGAATTGACTTATCTCTCAATTTGAAATTTGTGACAGCATTTACGTCTAATAAAGTAACGGTGACAAAGCTGTCATTTTTAAGATTTCTAGCGACTTTCGCCAGTTTATCCGCATTTTCATTGCATGTAATGTCAACATGTGCAGGTAACCATTGGAGGAAATACAGACTTTCTTTATCTCCTGTAATCTAAACAAACGATAGCAAATCTCTTCAGTAATCCATGAATCTCCATTTAAAATTGCCTGGAGGGCTGCTTTTGAGTCAGAGAAAAAGACGAGATCTTTAGCCTGTTCTTGAATAAGGAGAGTCTCATATAGATCAAGAGCATCAATTATCGCATGAAGTTCACAAGTGAAGCAAGAGTCAATGGCCCTAGCATCAATTTCTCGCTGGTAGTTTTCATCACTGGCGTGGTCATAAATACCCTCGATCCTCCATTCAAGAATGTTTCATCAAAAGAACGGTCTGTATAGGCAAACACAAAACCATCTTTTGGATATTTATCAATAGTTTTGAGCCCATTGACCTTGATGATACTAGTAGGCTCACTCTTTGTACATGGCTCTAATAGACTTGATATAATTGTGGTGTTTTTAGAAAGCACAGCAGAGAAAAGAGGTTCCTGAAAAATTGAAAAATTGTTATGTACTAAACATTTTTTACTCTCGAGGAAATTCTATTAATTTACTACACGGCACAAAATCAAATAAAACAAATCTATACTACTTATTAATATAAAGATAATATTAATAATAATCAAAATGTGTGAATCTGAAATATTTCCAATTCCAAATAGGTATTTTTTTTTTATTAATACAATATTCTATGTATCTGATTCTTTCTCAGTATGCGCTATATTTATTCTTTTATCTTTGAAAATACAAGATTGACAACAACTTACAACGGAAATTTATAAATTTAGCAAGTTGAATGATGGTTATGTAACATGAAAGGGTTGAATATCAAATTTGGGTCGAAAACAACACTTGTCTTATATTCCAAAATTCATATATGATTCTAAAGTCGGTAGAGAACATTTTCAAAATGGATTTCTTCTCTTTTTCTCGTTTAAATACCACAGCTAGGAAGATAGAAAACATAGTTTGGACTTTCAATGGGACCTGAATTCAGAATGGCATGTTTGATATTCATAGCGACATTTCTCTATAGGATTGTTTGTCAAGCCATTTCAGCTTTCTTCTTTCTGAAGAGACAGAGAAAAAGAAGAATACGGCACAAGAAAGAAGAATACAAAAAAAGTACAGTGAGAAAGAAGACTTTTGGAGTTTTAAAATTTATTTTCAAGTTTTAGAAATAGTGTACTTTGATGTGTGTGTGTTACTGTGTCACATATAAATCTATTAAAATATATCACATATTACAATATTGCAAATCACACGTTACAAAATGATTACACGTAATTTATTGAATTTTCTGTAGATTTTGCCTTAGAAGTATACATTATTAAAGAAACAAAAGAAAAAAATAACCTGAGTACATGTTTTGTAACAAATATATATTTTTCAGTGAAATTTAAAGTTATTTGTATCCAAAAAAATTTATAATGAAGTAGTTATTGAATTTTAACAAGAAATAGTGCATTTGAAAAAAAAAAAACTAGTTGTGATTATAAGTACGTGGGTAAACATAAAGCAACAAATAAAATAAGTCTTATATTTCTATGTCATTTACACACAATTCAGAGATCCAAAGATAAAATCATTAAATTATAAATTTATTAATATGAAGGTAAAAAAAATATAGTTTTCAATAAAATGAAAATCACTAGTACTAATTCATTTTCTTTCTTTTCTTTAGCTGACACGAAATTCGAAAGAAATTCATTAATATTCAATACCACTAAATTGACGCTTATTTTCATAAATTAAGCTGCCATAAAATCGCTACTCTAGGAAATGCGAAGCAGTTACATGTAACAAAAAGCAGCAACGCCATTAAATGCATTCATAAAGAATCAAAAGAAGCATCAATATTGAAAAACATTCCAGTGCTTCGCCACAGAAGGAAAGGATGTAGAAACACAGAATTAAAGTTACAATAACGTGCATTAATATAATAAGAAATTTGTTAAAGAAACTTTGAAAAGTTTTTACATGTTATTTTAAACACTAATATTTTATTAAAAGATATGGACTATTCTATATCATTTCCCTGGGCGGTCCTTTCTCAAAAAATCGACTTGCAAGATTGTGATGTTATAAATGCATTATTTTTTAAAAAATTTACAAGGTTTTGATACTGTTTAATGGTATTGTATAAAATGAAGAGCTTAAGAATTATTAATTATTTTCGTGAAAAGATGTAACTATAGGCGCTATGCAAAATTATGCAGCCAAAAAAATTTAGCATTTTATAATTAATTACTTTAAAAATACTCCAGGGAAAATAAGTAGAGGTTTATTTTTTTCACTGATGGAAAACTCTTGCTACTTACAATAATGCAAACACTCTGGGAAAGAATGAATATAATTAATAAAAGAAGAGGACACAATATTTCAAGAAAATCTTCTGTCGTTATAAATTTCTAATTAGAATTACAAAATAACCCATGAATATTAATGATTCTATGCAATTTTTTGACAGTAAGTTCATTTTAAATTCATTCGTTGTAATCAATAATGCTATTGAGAAAGCTGCATAAAATGATACCTAATTTAACAAAGTAAATTTCTAAGTAAGAATTTTAAGTAACTTTAGAAAGTTATTTATATAGAATGCACATTAGTTATGATACTCGAATAGAAAGTTTATCTTCTTTAAGGTATGTAATGAATATTATTTGTTTCTTGAAAGTCTAATTTTCTTGCCAATATCAGGATGTGCATCTATACTTAAGTAGTACATATTATACTGTAGAGCAATAAAAGGCTTTGAACATAAATAGTTTTTATTTAAAATATAATTCACAATGTATTCAAAAAAGATGTAAGTGATGTGCTATTTTTAGCAAAATTGTTAAGTATTCTATTAATTCTTTTCCACATTATGGTAGCTTATATAGTTTTTACATTCCCTAAAAAGTATGTATCTTTAAATATTGTACAATGAAAACAGGAGGAAACTACTCATATACATCAAATTAACAAGTCTGACACATTTAACAAATAAAAAATATTACAAACACAATCGAGGAATGATACGTTTCAAGTACAGAAATGATTTTCTTAATATAATTGCAAAAAAGAAAAGAAAAAAAGAAACGAATCTCATTTAAAAAAAAAATTAAGTTTCACTTGCATGTAACTTAATCTTGGAACACGATTTTTATCCCCTTTAAAAGGTCGGATTAATTCGAAATTTTACACACTTGTCAAGGACCGATGCCAATACAACAATTTCATAATTTTGTTCCATTTTCCAGATCAGGACATCAGGAATAATAATATCCTAATTTGGCGACTAATTCCATACACCAATTCCAGATATGGCAACTAATTGCATATACCATTTCAATATTTGGAGACTAATTCCATGTACCATTTCAATATTTGGCGACTAATTCCATAAACCATTTCAAGATTTGGCGACTAATTCCAGATTTAGTGACTAAAAGATTAAGGTGCAACCCCTAAAATGAATACACACTTGTGGTTTAGAAATGAAGCAAACAAAAACGTGTTCTTTATATGAGTAAGGGTAGGTTCGGTGCGTCAGCTATTTCTTACCATAATATTAAAAAATTGTTTAGTTTTTTCTGAAAATGGAAATAAAATAAAAGATTCAGCATGGTAAAAAAGTAATTTACGCTCTAACTGTTAAATATATTTTTTTTAATTTTTACAAAGCAAAACTTTCAGAATTAATGATACGAATTAACATAAAAGCAAACGTTTAAAAGGTGATAATACGATTGACACTTAATATTTCTTCTTAAAACACTTTGATTTGACCTGCATCTACAGAGACGGAATTTTTGAAATATAACGATATGGGTCTGATCCGAGGCCCCGTAAATGGAGATTATAAATACCTTTCAGACCCACTAACTAATATCCATTGAAGAGCCAGACTAATTCCAGCAGCTACTTAATTCCCATATTCCCCGGCTCCGAATACCAAATTCAAGAATAAATTCAACAATGCGTAAATGATAGTTTGAAAAACTAAAGAAACACGTTTTTAATGTAGATCGAACTAAAAAATGAAAAATAAATTATTATTTAAAAAAATCTAAGAAACACGATTTTATATTGAATCGAACTAAAAAGTAAGAAAATAATTCAAAATATAAGAATAAAATAATTAAGGAGAAAATTAATATCATTGGGGTAAAGCGTGAGGTGCTTTGTACTACATTTTCACGCTAACTCAGCATTTCGGAATAGAACTAGTAAGAAATTATAGCAATTAATATAGAGCATCCCACGCTTTTACCACAATGACATTAATTTTCTCGTTAATCATTTTATTCTTATATTTTGAATTATTTTTTTACTTTTTAGTTCGATGCAATATAAAAGCGTGTTTTTTAGTTTTTTTAAGTTATAATTTATTTATCACCCACATCATTTTTCAATTATAAATTGATGGAAATCCCCAGATTGGTGTATTTGAAATGCTGTTAAATGAGTAGCGATTGGAATAAATAAATTATATTCTAGTCAAAATTTTCAAGCTAATATTTTACTTCTGATTCAATTCAATTGCTGAATTTGTAAGCATAATCTGCTTAATGTAATATTTTTATCTAATTTTCTACTATTGTAGTTTATAAGGCATTTACTGTAGATTAGAATTTACAAATTTTCTATATAATTCTAGTAATATTTCACATACAATTCACAATCATTACTTTATATTTCATTTTATATCTTCCCAAGTTTTGCAAATACTCATTCAAAGTTAAGCGTTCCATTTATTTGTATAGTAGATATTCATTAATTAAAGTTGCTCTGTATTTGCTAACTATAAGCTTAATGAAAACAAAATTCAAATATAGTTTTCATTTAATGGGAATTGCTGATGATTAAATAGAATGTGTGCAATCTGTAGTAAACAGTTATTGAATGCATTCATGCGACTATTTTGATTCCGAAAGTACACAAAAGTGTGATTTAATATTGTTTATACATAACAATATATGTTTAAATAAATAATATGTAAATTCAAGATTGTAGAACTGCCATACATTTAGAACTAAATAATATCAGTATTGTCTATAAACAAATAGTTTTTAAAATATCTAACAAATACTTGAGAATGATGCAGCCAATTAAATATATTTTAGCACTTATATTCATTTTTGAAATTTATAGAACAAATTTAAAATAATATACAATATTCTCTTTTAGAATACTTAGGCTTATATTTCAATTTAAGATAAGTTTTGATCTCATTTTATTTTCTTATTTATTCAATTAAATTCACAGAAAAGAAGGAAAACACCCTATGCCACAATAGGAATAGCTACCTATAGTTTGAAAATACTTTCAAATACCATTTGAAAATGCACTTATTCATTCATCTTATTCTATATAAAAAAAAACAACTCAAAAGTGTAGAATCAGAGAATAAATTTTTAAATATAATTTTAAACCAGAAATGTAACTGAAAGCTGTAAGGTAGTCCCAAAAATCAAAAGATTGATAAACAGTAAATAATAATAGTAAAGATGACTATGAAAATGCATGGTTGCAGTTTAAATACTAAAATGAAACTCTTTAGATGAAAACAAAGATAAGTATAATTTAATTCGGCTTAAATTTAAATATTAACGTTAAGTCAGAATACAATCATTTAAAGTTATTTTTCAAAAAAAAAAAAAATGGAAAGGTAGTATTTTTAAATATAGCTCATATACCTAACAAGTAATATCATAAGATAAAAATAGTTCTTTTTATATCATAAAAAGCGCATAATATTAATTAATGTATGACATTGGAAATAAATTATCAGAAGAAAAATTAGAACACATGCTATAGTTTGACTCCACTTAACAAACTTTTGCTGAAGAAGAACCTATTTAAAACAGAAAATACCGTGTTCATATTCGGGATGTCTATTCACTTTTCTCATATTTTTTCACATCAATGATTATAATGATTCTCGCATGAGTCATAACTTTATTAGTCTTTAATGAAATATATCGCATTCGAATGATCTCAATATAAAACTGAGAGATATAAATGAGAGGTGCAAATATAAAAAGTTGAATCATTAGTAAGGATGTCCAATTAAATTTGAGGATTTTTGAAACAATTTTTTCCAAATTAATTACGAATACTGAAAGAAAAATATTTCGTGCTACGTGCGCAAGAATAATATAAGTTTTGGGTCACAAATTTAAAACTACGTATAATATTGAAGATAATAAGCAATATAAAATCATATCTATTGTTGAATGAGCTGTAGATTAAGTCATATAAAAATAATAAGTAACTTTTACATTAATAAAGAACAATTCATTTCTAGATTCACTCTTACAGGCATTGTTATAGTGACATTTTTTTGCAAAATATTTAAATACATTATTCCTTCAGTCTTCATGATATATATTAAGCGAATTATTAGTTTCTTTGCAATGTATTTTCAAAAATTTGCCCACTACTTCACAAAATAATAAAATGTAATTTCAAATGCAAAATATATATATTTGTGAGAATTTTTAAATTAACTTTGTGCAAGCTTCAAAGAACAAAGGCAGTGTCACTGGAAAATTAACTGTCATCAGACAAGTTAACATGTTTCAAATCATTATATGCTGAATAATTACTTCCGAGAATTTATACTGCACTGCCGTTAGCATGGGAATAAAGTATTTCAGCTGGAAGACTGCTCCTCTCTCAAAAACCGTTTGGCTACTAACTGGGGGATGAACATCCTTCTAACTTATGTGTACCGAATAGCCCCCCTCCCAGAAGCCCTAAATATAGCTTTCTATTCTTTAACATTAGTTTTCAGTTCTCTCAAGACAAACTCTTAAAAAGATCTGAAATAGTATTGAGGGTGTCGAAGGCAAACAACTCAAAGATCTGATTCCATTCAGATTAGAAGGATAAGAAAGAATAAGTGTCTTCAATCGAAGTCTTTTGAAGTGTATTGGAGAAAAGCGTGAAAGCACATCACGCCATATCAGTGACCGTTAGTAAATCACGGACTTCTAGGCAATTTTTGGCAAGCTCTTCATATGGAACGCTTCCAGAAACTTGTTGAATCTATGTCTCATCGTGAAGAAACCGTTATGAATGGTCAAAGTTCACATCTTTACTAACTGAGTATCCCTATTTCCGTGCAAAACTTCAGGATATATATATATAAATATGTGTGTGTGTTTGAGTGTATTTCAAAAGGTCACGCGATAGCAATGTATAAACATGTATAAACATCCATATCTCTGTAGCATTGCAAAATAAATGTTTAAAAGGACTGTTCTTTCCCAGGCCTTTAATCTTTATTAAACTGATTCATGTGAAAATGTTTTCTGACTTCGTAATGGCTCTTAAATAGGAATAACTTGACTTCTAACGTGAAGTACTAGGAGAATCTAGAAGCTTATTGCATTCAATTTTAGAAATATTTAGAGAAATCTACATCCTGATCAGCAATCAAGAATATGCCTACATAATTTCAGGCATTATCATCTATCATGGACAACTCAAAAACTGGGCAAGTCAGTTTAAAAACTGAGATCAGCGAAATCTGCATAGAGTAGTCAATGTTAGGAGGCAACCAACACTATGTCCAATAAAAGCAAATATTCAACATGGAACGTACAGCATATTTGTCCGTTAGTATAGTGTAATGACTTTTGGTGCTAAAGGATTATGGTAACAAATAACCAACTTACTAGCACACAATTAGGTTTATCACTTATGTTGGTCTTTTAAACATATTGATTGGCTCTACACAACGGTATCAACTTGCTGTCTCTATCAAATGAATCCTGCAAACGCTGAGAATCTGTGTATTAAAGTTACTAATACGTAGGCAACCTGCAGCTTGATATTGAAATGGGCAATTTCATATCGTATAAACTGAATCCTCTGATTAAAATGGAGCCCTCATGGAATTGATAAATGATTATGCTTAGTTATTAACAGTTATTCATATGCTCCATGCATCTGTATAACGATATAGTTTACGAATATGAAAATACGCATTTTGATGTTTCGGACATTATAAAAATTGAGGAAGAGTGTTTCAAATAGAGTTGTAGTACATGGAGACTTTGGATGGGTGTCGGCATTGAAGTAGCAAAGTGGAAAGAAGGAAGAAAGAAGGGCTAAGAATCAGAGAACATGGAAAGAAATGGACATATAATGATACATTTAGAGATCGTAGGCTGTTACACATGGATTCCTCAGAATAATCGTCAAATGTCAATAATAACCATGTCTTTTATAAAAACTGCCAAAACTTCTCTTAATGCAAATGTAGATATGCTGATGGATTTAGGAATGAAAAATGTTTAAAAAATAAAAATGCGGGAGTAAATGCCAAATTTTAATGGCTGTAAGCAATTGAGGTATCGTTAAATCAATAATTGTGTTTGTTCTTGAGGTCATACCTAAGAATTTCTAGCACAACGTAAATGATACACGAATTAATCAAAATTCATGCGAAAAATATTGACAAGTTTTTCACCATACAAAGATTAAAAAAAAATAACAACGATTGCTAAGATTAAAGAAGTATTTAAATAAATTGAACACATTTTTCTTTTGTAAGCATTCATTTGAGAGGATAAATTAATATTTGTTTTAGTGTGAGAGATTTTGGTAGTAAAAAGTGAGAGAATAGTAGGATTAAAAAGAAATTATAGAGTTTGCCTAAATTAGAAGTTTTTTATCGAAAGTAGCAAGTTATGAAACAGGAAAATATCATAACTGAAAGAAATTGCATAAAAATCATTCAAATGTTTATAATCTTTGAATTAATATGTACTTTTTTATACAGAAAAACATTTATTATACAGTCTAGTTTTTATATAACACTCAATTTTTGTTGTTGTTCATTAACTTACTAACACTTTTTTTCAGATGATTATTTACTGATAAAAGAATGAAGACATGGTAGGCAATATTTAGATTATTACTTTTATAGAAAAAATAGATTTATTTAGGAGAAAGTTTCAAGTTAACTAAAGACATTATATACACACATCGATATTTCCTTTCTGAATCTCAAGCAAGATATATGGGATATGGATAGTTTGTATTTAAAGTCACAAATAACGTTCTGGAATCTGAGTGTCAAAATAGAGGTGAAATTGATATAAGAATTCAATCGGCCCACATTTAGTAGTGAAGGTTCAAATGTGGGATAACGTAATTAAAAAATATGTGTATTAAGTTGAATAACTAAAATTATAGAAGTATCATTAAGGGTATTTTTGTGATTGTCTGTACTACGATGCGAACGTGTAAAAATAATAAAAAAAATAGGAGTACATTATTTTCAAAAATTATTCGAACTTCATCTATGAATTAAATATGTAG
This sequence comes from Trichonephila clavata, assembly GCA_019973975.1. NCBI lineage: Eukaryota > Metazoa > Arthropoda > Arachnida > Araneae > Nephilidae > Trichonephila > Trichonephila clavata. Next base: position 17,110 of record BMAO01015490.1, on the reverse strand, counting down.
TTTATTAAATGTATATAATACATGAGAGAATAAATATGTTCTTTAATAATAGATATAATTTAAAAATTAGAATTCAATTTAGATTTTTTTTGTACATATGACTATTAATAAAATTGATTTGGTTTTTTTTTATGTATGCAGTAATTAATAAGGTTATTGAAAATGTTTCTTAATTTTTTCTGAATTTCCTAAACAGGAAGTTTGTTGCGTTGTATGTAATTTATAACAAGGCTTCTGAATATTGATAAAAGAATATTACTTTCCCATTTATGTATTATAATAATATTATATTTAAATTCATGCATTTTGTCAGAAATATTAGTACATTTTACGATTACTTTAATAGTATTTCAACGTGTAGAAAATTTGCATGGTAATTGCTATTATTAATCTGTATCAAAAAGGTAGTGAAGATAAAAGTTGGTTTGGATTTCTTATTTTTACCAAATTATATAAGTCTTGTATACAACAAAAAAAAGAAGAAGAAACAACGAAAATTAAGTCTTGTCTATATAACTAGACAATTACTTGCTGGACCATTTTGGGATACAATTTTGATCTGTTGATAGTAGTTATTTTTATAATATAAGTAATTTTAAAGTAGTACTATTCAAAAAGAAGAATTAAAATGATCATAATTAATTTTAATCAAATTATTCTTATAAACTGGCAGTAATTTTAATCATGACATTAATGTCTATAAAATTGAATCTATGCTTAAAATCTAAACTGGAGACAAACTGTCATGCTTTTATTATTACATTTAATACGTTTATTAAGATTGTTTATTAAATACTTTTGTACACAAAGTTGTAATTCATGAAAAAATAAAGTGTATTGTAATATAAAATGAAAAAAAAATAATTATACCTCATCTTTTACAGAAAGATATATTAAATATTATTTTTCTTAAAGGCTTCTCTATTCTTTTCAGAGATCTTACAGTAATTAAATTTTCCTTATTTGAAACTTCTAGCTTATTGTATACAGTTTGTGAGGCTAATTCGCTTCAGTTCTTAAAATGATAACAAAAAAAATGAATTTAATACTCGAAGTGATATTTGATCGATGCACTAATTATGTCACAAGAGAAATATTTTTTTTCAATTTATCGATTTTTAAAGTTAATTTTAATTTTATTTAATTAAGGCTTGTTTAAGATCAATATTCCGATACTTTATACGAGGGTCAGAATTTGACGCTTTAATTACTCTTTTGAAGTAATCAGAGATTGAATATTAGTTTATATGTCTCGTGGAATTTAAAAGGAATAAATAATTTTGTGAATCCTTTTGAAAAGTGTCAGCATAGAAGTTTAATTAAATATTTTCTTAAAATTACGAAATTTTGCAGAGATGTGTATAGAATAGAAATTAAAAGAATACTTTCAATATCGTTTAAATTAAAGTGCTATTCAAACTGTTGTTACTTATTTTGTCGAAAATTCGTAAACAACATTACTGTGATTTAAATTGTAGAAAATAATTACTTTATGTATACCGCAGGATATGTTCTAAGTTTTCTTTTCATTAACGTAAATTATTATCTATTTGACTTTAATCCAGTAAATAATTAGAAAAAACAATTTAATCTTTTGTTGAAAATTATATGCTTTTTAGTTTCTGAATTAGTAATTTTACAGAAAAGTTCATTATTTAAATATGTCTAGACATAACAAAAAACTAAAGTTAGCTATTTATCAGATATGTGTATATTGGGTGTCCCAGTAATTATAAACTATACATATATTTGAGTTTTATACACATCATATGTATTTATCAGTTAGTTAAATACAAATTTTCCTACTTATTAGTAGTTCTTGTTATCTCTTTTAGAATGTTTGGCTTCTGAAAACTTAAATCAATGTATGTAACAAATTATTAACTTTTATTATGATATAGTAAATTTCAACGAAAAAGTCAGAATATTTTAAAAACAAACAAAAGCTCATTTGGCTTAGCATTGTCTTAGTATCATGTTCGAAGGTGAAATTCTGACTACTGTATAACAAGTTGGTGAATATATTCTTTTCATCCGATACAAAATCCATACTACAAAGGAAAATAATCACTAGAAACACTGTAAAATTTAGTACGTCTTTAATAAAAATTATCATTTCAATTAAGAGAAAATTAATTTTAAAAAAAAATCAGAAGCAAACTAAATATGTTTGTTTCTGTCTGTTAAAGATTTAACTAATTTTATATTCTCGATGCATGTAACAGATTGGTAAAACCTCTATAATGAGCATTACTGTTATTCCATTATTTGTGAATATAATTGCTATGTACAAGCTTTTAATGGTTAACAAATTAATGTTTATAGATTTTAATTTTATTGTCATTTGTATTATGTTTCTGATAAAAGTATTAACTGTATACTAAATAATTACTGGTTTTTTGTTTCGTGTTTATTTTAATATATCTTGATAAATGTATGGATTCATAGATGTATTAAATAAATGCTAAGAAAAAAACAATAATTGCGACCTCTAATACAATATGCGGAAAATGTTGGATTTACAGAGTTGTATAAAGTCTTTAACACTATTAGTCTTTATCAAAACACTAGTGTTTAATTTTTAAAGAATTAATAAGTTCTTCAGTATGTTTAATAATAGGTTATATATCTGAAAGATTGCGAAAAACTTTACAAAATTTTACCAGATCTAGTGATATAAATTTGAAATCCATTTGCAACTGCGTGAAATTGAACTTGATTTTAAAGTAATTTAAGCGTTAAAAAATGCGTAAAATTAACTTTTGGTTTGAAGATGCTTATATTTTATTAAGAATCCCGAATACTGATTTCTCTGTCACAATTATAAAAATATTTTTTATTATGAAACATAATACATTACAAATATTTGCAAATCATAGCATAATTATTTGTCAATTTATTAAAATACACAATAATGGAAATCTTTAAAAATATTTTTATCATCTATTAATAACTTCGTAGGAAAAATTAAATTTATTTTGAAAATCCTTTTAGGTGGCAGTAGCCAAGTGGTCATGGTCATGCAATTGTGGTCAGCATTTTTAGAGCAGCAGTTTGAGTCCAGATACCAATGAATACCTACATTGTAGAGAGGCCGATGCACATTAATTTTGTCGGGGCTCATAGTCCTCAATTTATCATGGTGTGGTAGTTAAGAGAGTGCGATGCAGGCCCAGGTTTTGTATTTGTCCTTAAACTACTGTTTAAAATTACAAGGTGCATCACCGTCTTGCTCTGGATGGCGAATAATACACTCAACCTTACTCTAAAATTTCATTTAATTACGTCAATCAAGATATTGCATTTTAATTCTTTAAATTTTCCCATAGTTAACCATATTTAACTGCAGAAATTATAATAATTTTAATTACATCTAGTTATTAGAAGTTATTAGAAATATTAGATAGTTATTAGAAATATTTCATCTGAAAAACAGCGATTTTTATGTATAATGTCATTGAAAATATTACCTTTAACAATATATTTATTACCGTATACTGTATGTTGGCAATGTGCATTTATAAAATCACACACACATGGGAATCTAAACATTTACAATTTTGTTTGTTTGGTAAGACTTAGCTATTAGTGTAATTAATTATTGACCTTGGATTTTTTGTTATACACTGCTGGCCACCGTAAATGCAACACCCCGAAGGGAGCAAGCAAGTAATATGAAATTTACAACATGCATTAGCGGAGGTGTGACATGCAAATGATTAGAATTTCAGCACAGACACACATCACGCACGCCTGTGGCGCCACCTCAAAGTACTATTTAAGGCTTGGAGATTTCGACGATTTCAAGATCGGCAATTATGTTTTTCTTGTGGTTTTTTTTCTTCAAAAAACGATCAGTCATGTCTCGTAGAAAACAGCGATCAGCTTTTGATCAAGTATCCGAGTTCGACAGAGGAAGAATAGTGGCCTACCGAGATTGAGGATTATCTTTCAGGGAAATCGGTAGTCGCGCGCGCACTTGTTGGACGAAACCAAACAAGTGTAATGCGGATATGTGATCGTTGATGCAGGAGGGTACGACGGACCGACGTGGTCGATCGCATTCACCTCAGTGCACCACTTCACGTGAGGACAGGCAAATTGGCAGTGACGAATCGCTCAGTCAGTCACATCACGCACCATAGCAAAGCACATTGAGTCTGTAACGCATCATTCAGTGTCTTCACGTACCATTTAACGTGTTTACAGCAGAGTGGTCTGTCGCAAGACGTCCATTGCTTGGTCTACCCTTGACTCAGAACCACAGACGTCTCCGCCGCCAATGGTGCGATGAAAGAGGGATGTGGATGGCAGAATGGAATGAAGTTGTCTTTACTGACGAGTCACGAATCTGTCTGCAACACAACGAGGGTTGGAGTGGAGTCTGGAGACACCGTGGAGAGAGGATGCTGAACAGCTGCGTTATGCACCGCCACTCTGGTCCTTTACCGGGTATTATGGTATGGGGCGGTATTAGATATCCCTCTCGCACTCTTCTAGTACGCATTACCGGTACTTTATGCCTTACTTTCAGGGCCATACTTACACAGCCATATTTCAACGGGATAATGCACGACCAGACGTGGCACGCATTGTCCAAAAGTTCTTCATCAATCACCAGATTGAGTTCCTTCCCGCCCCGGCCCGCTCTCTGGATCTTTCGCCAATAGAAAACATGTGGTCCACGGTTGCTCAATGATTGGCCCAGATTACACCCGCAGCTGCCACAACAGATCAACTTTGGCAACGTGTGGAAGCTGCTTGGTCTGCTGTACCCCAAGACTACATCCAAAGTCTCTTTGAATGAATGCCGAGGCGTGTGGCAGCGGTGATCTCCAACAATGGTGGCTACTCTGGCTACTGATTCTGGTAGGAACCACACTTCACAGAAGTCTATAAATTTAATCATTTGATACTTGGTCAACACGTTATCTTCAAAATAAATTCGGTTGTGCTATCTCTTGTCTTTTTTGGTGTTGCATTTATGGTGGCCAGAGCAGTGTATTTAAAGGTATGTTTAAAGGATAATATGGATAATAAAGGACTGGCAAGTGTTTATTTTAAACACCAATTAAATTAACTCTTTTAAAATATTTATTCATAGAAAGGAAAATGCAGTATTCATATTTAGAAACAATAACTTTATTTTCTATTATAATGAATTACAATTCTAACATTTCGCTGAAAAGCATTCGATTATTTCAAATAAAAAGTACAATAAGTAATACCAGGAACATGACACGTGTCTTCAACAGTAAAACTGCTATAAAATCACTACGTTGAGAACGCTGCGTAATTGCATGAACAATAAAACGTCAGTAGCAATAACTAACTGTCTGAGAGAGAGAGAGAGAGAAAACGGAATAAACAGACTTTTTAGAAGAAATGTTTTCACACCAAGAGACATAAAAATGGAAGGATAAAAGTGGAGAAACAGCTTCTTAATAGTTTCTTTTTGTGCCAGAATGAGAGAAAGTGTTCTTAGAAAAAGAGTAAATGTGTTAGCAACTCGAAAAAGAGCTTGTCTAAAAATTCATACATCTAAGTCATTCTCAAACAAATGTATAATGTACTTTGTGGTAATTATATTTGCCTTGGGAAGAATATATAAAACACTGGAAAAATTTTTGAAAGTCGTATGAAGGAAACAGTTATGTGTGTATTTATATTTCTAAAAAAATCATGCAATACAAATTTAAGACGTTTAATTGATATGAGAAATGAGTGCTAGTAAAACGTCTAGAATAATTTAGTCAGTTTAATTTAAAATATATTGAAAGGGAAAAATAAGAAATATCTTTGATTCGAATTTCTGTATAATGGGAAAATGTTTGGGTAATGAGTAAAGATGCTATATATTAAATAGAATTTAATACGACTGCAGTATTTTTGTGACTTGTATAATTTCAATACATTTTAAAGGATTTAAATGAACAATGATTTCGAAAATCACTAATTTCTATTTATAAAATTCTTAATCTACATGCGTCAAAATGTTTTACATTTTGTAATGGCTAATTATCAAATAATCACAAAGAAAAATGAAAATAACATCAGTTGTTTTCGATATTAGGAGCTCTCTCTTATGATATACTTAAAGAGTAGCATCTGAATAATAAGGTAGGTCCTATAATATTTAAAAAAAATTACAAATGTAATTAATGTAAATAAAACACTAACTAACAGACAATGTTTTCCCTTATTAGAAATTTAGCAGTAATATTACAAATATCTGAGTATTATTCACTTTTTTAAAAGGTGTTTAAGCTGACGTAACTTTTCTCATATGATGTCTCAAAACGATTGAAACAGTACATTACAAGTACATAAATTTAAAAAGTGATATATAAATGGAACTTTAGATAATAAACATTTCTAAGATAATATTATCATACAAGAATCAATCCTGAGTGTATGTTTTGAATTTTTTTACACAAATCATACATCTCCTGAAAATGATAATTTATTCTCCTGATGGAATTGAAGTTAATGTCCACTCTAATGATGACGCTTCATGTTTTCTAAGTACTTAATAAAACAAATATTCTTTTGAATCACTTGAAGTAACAATAATGTCAATTTCAATGATATATTCCTCATAAACAAAACTTTGAGAAATATATAGATGGTTGTATGTTTATCTTAATTTTGCAATTCGAACTTAGAACTTACACAAGTAACAGAAAAATACGTTTTTTCTTCTTATTTTTTAACATCGTTGAGTTGTTAAATAAGTTAATTTTATTTATTCACGAACAATTTGTGATGGTGACGTGAGAGTATGTGATTATTACGTCAAGCTATAAAGCAACACGGTTACAGGGGACTACGGACCTCGTAATTTTGTACCTAAATTAAGTAACGATGATATCTCATCAAGCTTACCCTTTCCAAACTTCCACATTGCAACAACGGAAGGACTTTAAATCACAACGGATTTAATGTGGAACAGTCCCTCTACTCGCCTAGATCATTCAAGCATAGATTATCAAGTAAGTCATCCTGTGTTCCCTCTATATAATGTTTTTTAATATAAAAAACTTTCATATCTTATATTTAAAATTTAAAAAAAATAACGTGGTAAAGGAGAAAAAATGTGACATGTAATAATAAAATGTAAGCAAATTTTTGAAAGAATGGATATTAAAAAAAAAAAAAAAAACTCCATTTCACCATTTAAATCTTTAAATGGTAGCTTTGCCTGTAAAGTTTAATTAAGTGGGGTAATTGATAAATAAGATCTTCAGTAGTATAAAATAAGTTTCAGACAAGGTAAAATATAATAAAACAGGTATCAGAATGAATTGAATTTATTACTGTTACATATTGTAAACTCATTTCTCAACATAGTCACCACTAACAGCTACATATTGTTCAATTTATTCAATCGTTCTATTAATTTCTTCATTCCGTCCTAGAAGAAAGATTCTGGTTGGCTGCGTATCGCATTTGTGAACGGCTGCCAGAACTTTGGTATCCGTTGTAAAACGATGTTTTTCAACGTCTCCTTCAATTTTGGGAACAACCAAAAACCAGACGGTGCCAAATCCGGGATGTAAGGAGGTTGTGGAACAACTGTGAATTTCAGTTTACCCATAACGTCCTGCGTTTGTGTAATGTAAAGCGGTCTTGCATTACCGTGGTGCAACAGAAAGACGTCCCTTTATGGCCTAATGCTGCGGATGCGTTGCTTAAATGATCGTAATGTTGTACAGTACCTGTCGGAATTCACCGTCAATCCTTTACTCAGAAATTCCATGTACAGCACACCACTTGCATCCCAAAAGATGGTGAGCATGACTTTTGTTGCTGATATTAAAGGTTTGAATTTCTTGACATACGGAGAACCAGGATGACAATATTCCATCGGTTGCCTCTTGTTTTCTGGGCCATAATGATAGATCCAGGTTGCCAAAGTTCAGGCAGTCATGCGTAAGTGGATACGCTGGCAAACAGAATTTTTTTTAGACGAATGGAATGAAGAAATGGATAGAACGATTGAACAAATGTGTAACTGTTAGTGGTGACTATGTTAAGAAATAACTTTATATAATATGTAAGAGTAATAAATTCACTACTTTGAGATACCTCTGTTATTATTTTACCTTGTTGGAAACTTATTTCATACTTTTGGTGACCTTACTTATCAACAACAGCTCGTATATTTATGTATCTATTTATTTTACGAACTTATATCTTAATGTGTAAGATGGAATGAATTCAGCAGTTTATGGTGATATTAGAAAACTTTTCTTTCTATATTGCACAGTTTCCTTTGAATTTTACTTAAAACATCTTTATTTTATCTACGATCATTGAGGTAAGTATATTTGTTTTCATGCTTCTTATGTTGGTCTTTCTTTCAGTCCATTCTAAATCTTAATTAATAATTTAAAATATTAGCAATTGAATAAAATTTTACCTTGAAAAAGCTTTACTATTGAGAATTAACACTGAAAAATTTTTTTGAAGAAATACTGTTGATAGATTAATTTCCTCCACTTAATATCCTGTAAGCAATTTCCGGAAGCCTAGACATTCTTTTGAGAATGTCTAGACTTCCAAATTTCAATAAGCCAAAATCAATTTTCTAAACAATAAAGAATTTCCTTTCATAAAAAATATTTCTTTACTTTCTGGTTCTAGTAGTTTTGTTAAATTTCTTTTTTTTACTTCTTTTTACGATTTATAAGTTTTTTCTGATAACGATTTTCTTATGACCTAGAAATAGATGAATATTCCTAGTACAAAAATTATATTGAGATCATGCATTTTAATCTTTAAACTCCATTAGTGAAATTTACTATTGTTATTAAAAATTTCTTCTTTTTAATAAAAACAAATATTTTAAGATCACATAAAATACAGAAAAGAAAAGCTAGGGTTAATACTGATAAACATAAAAATGTACTTTGTATTAAAGAAATATATCTGGCTAAAAGGGTTCATAAAATTATTTCAAGCTTTCTGTTTCAAGAGCAAAATGCAATGTATAAATGTTCTTAAACATACATATATAAGAAAAAGTATAAATTGGAATTTAATTATAAAGGAATCAAACTGATAGGAAATAAATTTGCACCGGAGAGTATTTTGCAACACATTGTGACTCTTTGTAAATGGAAACGTGATATAAATTTTAAATACATACATACAAATAAATGTAGCTCTGAACAAATATTAAAATAATTCACTCATAACTTTAAAACAGTGTATTATGGTATTTTCCCCTGATATTTTCAGAAATATAATCTTAGAAAGGGTTTTAAAGAAGCTGATATAAATAAAATTTTAAAAAAATCATCCTAAATTAATAATCGTATGAATTGTATATTCTCCAGTCAAAACTCCAGGTTATTTTCATTATTTTATGAGAAATTTAGACTTACTTCATTTTTGTGGTGAAATGGTATTTTCGCTGGAAAGATCATTCGTGGAAAAACATAAATTACTTTTCAATGATGCTCAATAAGTGTGGGTGATTTACTTTTGTCGCTACTTTGATAAATTTAGCGACAAAACAGATACCTTAAAATAAAGATTACAAGATACCTTACAGATAACATATACCTAAGCTAATTATTCAATGAGGTTACTGTAAAGTTTATAAACATTTCACTGTCTAAGTAAAAGTAGGAATGTTATCGGTAAGACAAATTATAGCAAGAAATTTGACAGATGTGTCCATTTTATCTTACGCAATATTGTGATCACGAATCTGAACTGCTGTGCTCTAAGTGTGTATTTGAGTGTTTGAATTTGTGTTATCGTGAATTTACGTGTGTGTTCATCGTTTCCTGTTAGAAAGAAATGTGCGTTAATTAAATAATTCTACAATATTTACTAAGTGCGATTCGCAGCCATGTAAGCTGCTTGTTATTCGCGTGCATCTTTATATTACATAAATGTATGATTTTTTTAATGAATTTTAAAAAGTAGTTTTTTATAGGAATATAAGAATAATATTTTTAAAAAAGTTGTATGTAAACTTTTGGCAACATACAGTATTTCCCAATAATCTGCCATATATCCAATACAAATTTCAAATTCAACATCAAATATTAATAGCTTACCTGACAACAGATATGAAGTAATTTTATTTTTCAATTGGATAAATCACTCTCTTATGTAGGAAACTCGCGAAAAAAGAAAAATATTTCTCCAAGTAGCATGCTCTACTTTGTCACCCACTACATTCAAATGTCAAATTTATATATAGCATACCAAAAGAAAGTGGCGTCAAGTATTTCTTTTTCACATGATTTACTGTCTGTAATTGTCAGCTTGCGTTTGGAAAGGCCAAACTCAGATGTTTTAAATAAAAATGTGTGAAACTGGAATGTGTGTGTGTGTAGACAATTAGGAACACAATACGCATTTAAGGGAAATATCTGAAATCCGTTTAGCCAATACATAACCACATGTAACAGAATATATAACATTCATATAATAATATTTGGGAATTTTGGTTATTTTTAGAGAAAAACATGTCATTTTTTCAGTTTTTTAAGTATTATTACGTAAAACTGTAAAAATGTGTGCATTTGATATTAGGAAATTTATTTTGAAGGACTCGAATATTAAGATTCAGAAATGTAGAAATTCTTACAAACTACTCATGCATTTTCTACATCAGCACTACATTTTATAATAAATGTTTCCAAAATAGAAAACAAAACAAAACAATTGATAACAAAAATAAATACATGCATCTTTTTTTCTAACAAGTTTTGTTGTTAAGAAAATGGTAGATGTAAAATTACATATTTTTCTTTTAATACGTTCTTGCTCTTATACTTAAAACAAAACAGTTCATTCCTTACTGTTTTTTTCTTCATTTATTCTTACTTTTTAATATAGTCCCTTGTAAATTTCCTAAGATTTATCATTATTTTACAACAGAACACCTTTTCTTTATATCATTCTTCTAATAAATTAACACAGAGCAACATATAAGTGTTAAAACTTATAATATCATTTTTTATTTTACTGAGTATGTTTTGTCTTTTATTAAAATTTACTAATTATATGATGTTTTAAAATAAGATGTAAACTTTTTAATTATATACAGAAAATTTTCTTAGCCTTAGAGATTTTATTTTTTTATTTTTATTGTACTCTCTTCCGATGCAATATTATTAAAACCACACGAACCTTTTCTCTTCTTCACTTTGTGCAAACATAAAATTAGTATTCGGGAACTAAGTTTTTTCATTTTTTTCATCCGGAAGCAAACTCGATGCTAACGTTAGTGATCGCGTGGGTTGACTGAGTCACCTCAACCCTTTCTTTATAATTACTTTTACTGTACACCATAAAAATCGTAATTCCATAGAATAATTTAATTAAGATAAAAAGTATAGTTGATATCTTTTAAGGGCATTTCAGTTTTTCTTTGATAATTATGTGTGAGAAAAAATCTAATCAAACTGTACTAAAATGTTTCAAATTTGCGTGACTTTAGGAAAGGACGCACACACACACACACACACACACACACACACACACACACACACACACACACACACAAATCACAGAAACTATTTGCTGACCTTACAAGAATGATATTTGCAGACAAAATTGTCATATTTTGTTCAAGTTAATATAATTTTTTTGTCCTTTGAAGATCGAAAAATAGCATGCTGAACTTTTTCTCGATTGCTTCTTTTTGACAGGATGCATGGAGTCTTGTGTAACACTTTTGGTTTCATATCTTTCTTGAGGAAGTTTTTTAGGTAGACTAAGAAATTTTTCCTTTTAAATAAAGTTTTATTTTCAACACTTTTTCGAATTCACTTTCGCTATCATGTATGATATCTATTATTTCATCAGAATCTTCCCTTGCTTGATCAGTTTCAACATTATCCAATGGCGATCGCAAATATGCCCCTTTCTTTCTTCATATTCATTTGCATTTTATATTTTGTTCATTTACATTTATAAATTATAATGAGTCCAGCATCACAATATCAAATCCACTAGATCATTCAGAGGAGAGAAATGAAGCCTGTTCATAGAAAATACAAATGTGGTTGTCCGGGGAATCCAGTCAGGAATTCCGGGGAATTCCAGTACCAGAAGATTTAAAGGGGGGGGGGAGAAACGAGCCTTTTACAGTAGTCGCATATGATGTGTAACATCTGACATGTTATCGTGGTAAATACGCAATAGTGATTTTAATCCCGAAAAATGCATTGGGTATGATTGGAAATAATTTTCTATCGAACAAATATATATTTAATGAAAATTTTATTTAATTACAAGAAGTAATGTAATTTTTTATCAAAAATATTTATTCTTGTTCAATTTGGGGAAGAGCGTAGACAATAGATTTATGAAAACTAAAATATGACACATATACTTGTGATTTCAAAGTATTTTAAAAATCGTTGAAAAACAGCGTCACTGTTAGTTGTCAAAACATTTCGATTTGTGTTCATGTCGAGCTTGAGTTCATCTTTCAGAAAAGCTATGAGTGGCTCAGTTTCTAGCAAACTGAAGTTGACGTTAAAATCACCATTCAAAATCATGGGAAGTGAGCGAGTTTTTTTTTTTAAAAAAGAGCAGAACCTCGTTCGGTATACGGTAAAAGTACAAAATGCAGGAAATCTTTATTTTTTTAACTGTTTGATTCGGAGAAATGTATGCGACCACCGAAAGACTGTTTGTCCATTTTCAAATAAGCATTCTGCCGCACATATGTCCCCAATATATTTACTAAAAATACCCAGTCCACTTGTTTGACGACCAATAATGTCCCTATATTACTTACTCGTATTTTTTTAAGAATGATGATTTTCGTCAGACGCTTAACAGTACATATAGTTATTAATATAGTTTACACAAATAAATATAACTTCAGATTTCATACACAATGAGCCCTGCACTTTGCACCTTTCATACACTTTGATAATTGAGCGTAAGAATCGCAAGTTTATTCTGGATGAAGTCTATTAATAAGACTTGCTGGTATGTGCGAAGAAGATTTAGATTCAAGTAAACGAAACCGAGTTTTTGAATTCCAATCTTTTCAAATGCTAAATTTAACAATATAAAAAAAATGATGGCGGCTTGATTGCTACTAAAGTTGGACCCCGATACGAGGGTAGCGAAGATACACCATCAAGCGCATGTTTAAAAATTGGAAATATTATATTAGAGAAAATCAAAAATACCCGTTTACTTAATTAGTTTTTTTAATCGAGAAATCTTTTTTTATCACAATTAAAAAATTTATATTGACAGCGACAGGAATTAACCTCAAAGTATGAAAAGGATTCGCACTAAAAAATTTATTCAACTAATTCCATATTACTTACTCGTATTTTTTTAAGAATGATTAACTTTGTCAGACGCTTAACAGGAAATATAATTATTAATATAGATAGTTTACACATATATAAATATATCCTCAGAGAGAGAGAGAGAGAGAGATTTCCCACTCAACGAGCCCTCAAACTTTGACAATTGAGTGTAAGAATTGCAAGCTTATTTTGAATGAAGTTCAATAAGACTTGGTGGTATGAGCGAAGTGGATTTCAAGTCAGGAAAACGAAATCGAGTTTTTGAATTCGAATCTTTTGAAATGCTACATTTAACAATATAAAAAAAGCTGCCGGCTTGATGACTACTAGATTTGAACCCCGAAGCGAGGGTATAGAAGAAACACCACCAAGCGCGTTGATTTCTCAAATCAAACAGCTCGCTCTTCCCCGGCTTGATGGCTAGTAGAGTTGGACCCTTAGCGAGGGTAGCTAAGAGACACCACCAAGCGAGCTTATTAGTCAAATCAAACAGCGCGCGCTTCCCCGACTTCCTGTTACGCATTTCCGTCCCTTTTCACGAAATAACTCCAATATTTATCCAGCAACCGAGAGTAAAGATGTTACACATCAAAAAACGTTTACCACTCCCGAAAAAGAGGGAAATCTGTAACAAATGCATTTAAGTTATCTTGAAGACTGTCATTTAGGAGAATGTCATACTGACAAGATCATTAGCAAGAAATAAACAGTTTTCCGAGAACTAAAGATTACGTGAACCTTGGGTTACTGTGCCCCGCGTGAATAATACAGAACATAACTACAAAATTTAAAATAAAAATACGTGAATATTTTCAGGCCTTTTTCAAGATTAAATTTTTTTCTTCGATATCTAAAATTGTAAAAAAAAGCTTTTTAATAAATAGATGTTATGTTATAAATAGATTTATGTTATGTTAAGCATTTCGATTTTCTCTAAAAATTGTTGTAACAAAATATTATATAAATAGTTCTATTGTGTGAAAGAATTACATGTTTTTGAATCAAAATCTTTTAAGGGGTCTGAGGGGTGTTAAAAATTTTTTTTTTCGAATTTTCGAAAAAAATATATCTTGTTCTTCATTTTTTTCTGAACATTTTGATACTAACCACGTGACAATACTCTAAAAACTTCGAAAGTTATTCAAAAAAATTGCAAACAGCAATTTAGTCATAACAACTTTTAAATGGACACATGCCACGCCCATTTATTTTTAAATTCATGCATACCATTTATTTTTTTGTTTTTAATAAGCCTCATGAAATATTTTAAGCGCTTGAGTTGATCAGAAGGAAGCCTGCAACTCAACACATTCATTCTGCTGTGTTTTGATTCTCTTGTGTTTACTTTAGTACACGTTTTTTTAAAACGCTTATCTAAAGCGAAGATTTTTGTTGTTTTATTTTGAAAAAATCGTTGGGCAATGTGCCCCAGGAAAAGATTTATAGGAAATAAATATTTAAAGGTAAGTGACTCACATGTTACAGATATTAAACATACGAAGAAGTGTGTAGAAATGAAAAGTACAAGTAAGTGTGCCGAAATGAAAAATGCTTCTAGTAAAAAACTTTCAGGTATTCTGACTTCATTAAAGTCAAATCTTGTTAAGGTAAGTGAAAACTTCAAAGAATATCGTATTTTTTGATTTTATTTAAACCTTTAGCTCTATTTTGTCAGTATCATGTTGTTTAAAATGTCATAAACCATTAACAATTAATGAAAAATCCACTCGTGGTTTATGTTCGAATTTTGAAATACATTGTAAAAAATGTGGGAGTATTTGTACTTTTTCAAGCTGTGAAAACATTGGGAATAAAAATAATGCTCCAGAAATTAACAGAAGATCTATTTTAGCAATGGGATGCATAGGTCAAGGTTTAGAGTCAATAAAAACCTTTTGTTCTGTAATGAGTCTAACCAATCCTGTTGAACAAAAATCATATGATGTTATTAATAATAAACTTTCCCTTGTTATGAAGGAAGTCGCCGAAGAAAGCATGAACAGGGCAGCTGTCGAAGAAAATTCTTCGTTACCTGATAACATTTTAACTGTAAGTGGTGATGGGACCTGGAAGACGAGAGGACATTCATCGTTGATTGGAGTATGTACTCTAATAGGGAGCGAAACAGGTAAGGTTTTGGATCGGGAAGTGTTGTCCTCATTTTGCAAATGAAGCGACAGTTATAAAGGGGTAAAGTTTGGTATCAAGTACAATAAATTGCAAAGAGCGCATAAGATTTCATGTAGAAAAAATTATTCTGGCTCTGCTGGTAAGATGGAGGTTGACGGGATGTTGAGGATTTTTAATCGATCAGAAAAGCTTCACAACCTGAAATATTCGAACTACATAGTAGATGGCGACACAAAAACATTCAATGCCCTTTCTGAAAACAATCCATACGGCTATGACCATCTTATTCAGAAAATAGAATGTGTAGGCCATGTGCAAAAGAGAATGGGTACAAGACTTGGGAAGCTTAAATTAGCATATGGTAAGAAGAAATTATCTGATGGTAAAACTATAGGCGATAAAGGTAGGTTAACTGATAGTTTAATTGATAAGCTTGCGCATTACTATGGTAATGCTATTCGATGCAATTCTACTAGTGTAAAGGAAATGCGGAAAGCCATTTGGGCTGTTCGGGGTCATTCTTGCAGCACCGATGATGAACCGATGCACTGATTTTGTCCTACAAATCCAAATACATAGTGTAAGTATAATGCCGCAATTAATAATAATTTACAAAATTATAAACACAAACCCTCAGTTGCGAAAGCTGTTCGAGATGTAATTAAGCCTGTATTTGCAGACTTATCTCATCTGGCACTCCTGAAGAAATGCTTAGGAGGTAAGACACAGAATCCTAATGAAAGTTTAAATTCATTAATCTGGAAGTTTTGTCCGATGACGATTGATTCTATCCTTCAGATTGCAGAGATTGCTGCAAATCTAGCAACCAGCATTTTTAATGATGGAAATCAAATACTTATTACTATTTTAGAGAAATTTGGCTTAAAAATTAACAAAAATGTTTGTGTGTCCCTGGCTGAACGTGACAATCGTCGAATCTTTACGTCAAGAAAGAGGAGCTCAACGTCATCGTTTGAATCTCGCAGAGATTAAAAAAATTAAAAAGAGTACAGAAATTGAGCTGTTTGGGCAACAGGAAGGCATATCCTATGATCCTGGAGCATTTTAGCATGTAAGTTTTAAAATTTATTTTCTCAAATTCAATTTAAAACTTTAAAGCCTTTTTTCTCAGTTTGTGTTTTTTTCACTTACGCGCATTGCGTTTCAAAAACTATCATACTTTGATGCATAAAACTTTACAGAATTATAAACTCTATAATAATCTTTAAATCCTAGCTATTTATAGTATTACATATTTGTAATTTTTTAAAAAATTTCAAAAAAAATAAATTTTTTGAAAAAAATTTTAAAAATGTACTTTTTTTATTTTTTAAAAATATTATTTTTTATTCTTTTTATATCTAATCGCTACCATCTAATAAGGATATATTTGACTTTATAAATCAACTTATTGCTAGTAATTAGAATTATTATTTCAGAAAATATCATGCACGTCGTAAAACTTACTATTTGTTTCTTACAAAAATTTTTCTTATATTTATGTGCTTATTATTTTTAAAATAATGATTATATTTTAGACATTTTATACTTTTTTGAAGCTTTATTCCTTTATAAAAAATGTGTAAAAGAATCAAATTATTTCATTTTAACCTCAAAGAATTATTTCTAGTCGAAAATTGTTCATATTTTGTGCTCTCGAAACATTTTTAACACCC
>BMAO01015489.1:0-19127 GCA_019973975.1 Trichonephila clavata | reverse complement strand
TTTGTGTTTGACTTCATTTTTCGTTGTGAAGTTATCGCACTATCTTAAATATTGTTATTGACTTTAATGTATTTTTTTATGCTGATTTCAAATCTACTACTAGTTTCTTAATGACTAAAATATTTTTTGTAGTAAAGCTACCTGAACACAATAATGTGAAATATGTTCAGAATAAAACAATATAGAATAACATAATATGCAGAAAAATAACACGAAAATTGACAAATACTGTATATTTAATAAGCATTTTGAAAATTACATTGTTGTCACATGTTAGAAAATCAATTTTATGGGCCAGCCGTTTGCTTTAATTACGGCTCTACATCTTTTTGGCATGGAATGCACCAATTTCAAAAGATCTTTTGTGACAATATGGTTGAAGGAAAATATTAAAGCTTCAATTAATTCACGTTTGTTTGAAGGTTTTTTCTTTGAAATTTCATAACCAATTTTAAACCATAAGTTCTCTATTGGATTAAGGTCGGGAGACTGTCCTGGCCAGTTCATTCTATTCACAGTATGGTCTTTCAACCATTTCTGGAGTACCTTTGCACGATGACAAGGGGTGTTATCGTCCTGAAAAATCCATGACTGATTCCCAAAAAGATCTCTCGCAGTTGGTAGCATTTTGTAGTATTTCAATGTAATCCATGGCTTTCACTGTTTCGCTAACGATGTGAAGTCTTCCAACACCATGAGAAGATGTACAACCCCATAACATCGCTTTTGTCGGGTACTTTACTGTGGGCTTCAGACACAGTGCTGAATTCCTCATGAGTGCGTTGTCTTGCATAGGCACTACTTTGGTTGCCAGAAATACAAAACTGACTCTCGTCACTAAATATTACCTTTTCCTAGTCTTTAATAGTCCATAATGAATGTTCCCTTGCCCACGTCAAACGCCTCTTGCGTTGAAATTCAGTCAGTAATGGTTTTGGGTGCGGGATAACCCAATTTCCAGCAGTCTTCCTCTAACAGTTCTTGGGCACACATTCACATTTGATGTCAAAGTCCATTGTTTCAAAATTTGCGAGGAATTAAGCTTTCTGTTTGAAAGTGAAATTCTGTGCAATGACCTGTCTTCACGTAAAGATGTTTTTCTTGGTCGTCCTGATCGCCCCCTGTCCGCAATAAAATTTGTTTCAGAAATTCTTTTGAAAGTTCTCACAACAGTAGAAAGGCCACATGGTACTTTAGTAGCTTTAATATTTTCCTTCAACCATATTGTCACGAAAGATCTTCTTTTGAAATTGGTGCATTCCATGCCAAAAAAAAGTAGAGCCGTAATTAAAGCAAACGGCTGGCCCATAAAATATTGATTTTCTAACATGTGACAACAATGTAATTTTCAAAATGCTTATTAAATATACCGTATTTGTCAATTTTCGTGTTATTTTTCTTTGCATATTATGTTATTCTATATTGTTTTATTCTGCACATATTTCACATTATTGTGTTCAGCAGCTTTACTACAAAAAATATTTTAGTCATTAAGAAACTAGTTGTAGCTTTGAAATCAGCATAAAAAAATACATTAAAATCAATAACAATATTTAAGATAGTGTGATAATTTCACAACGAAAAATGAAGCCAAACACAAAAATTACGCTAAAAAATGAGTGTGTTCAGGACTTTTTGCCACCACTGTATATATATATAATGGTTTCAAAAAAGTTAAATAGAAGTCGAATTAAAATACTTTGCAAACCTGTTAAAGATGAGACAAATTTATTTAAGAGTTAAAATTTTTCTGAGAGTTTATAATGCAGAGGGTCAGATTTTTTATAGGCTGAGTGTTAGTGTAGCACCCTTCCACGCCACAGGTTTCGGGCTCAAATCCCGGGCTACGCAAGGTCGACTCTGCCTTTCAATCTCTTCAGTGGATCGATAAGGGAGTACCATATCTTGCTTGGGAAGTAAACATTGGAGTTTTGCATCAGACTGACCACCTGATCGGACCATCTGCTCAGCGCCCAAGGTCACGAATACTGAGATGGGCACAGTAGCCTTGACCCTCATGAACTGTTATGCCACTTAGTTTAGTTTTTCAGATTTTTTATATTTAAATATACAAAGAAATTTTTGAAAAATTCGTATTTTTCAGAAAATATTGTGTAAAACATATCAGCAAAAATGTTTTAAATTAATAAAAAAATAACAGAAAAAAAGGGTGTTTTTATGACACAAAGAAGGCAGACAATTTTTTTTTTAAAATTTGCCGCAAATTCAAATGAAGGGCCACTAAAATGCTTTCAGCAGGCCATGGGTTAAATACCCATACTCAAAAAATCACATTATCTTGGAAATATTGTAATAATGCATTCAGAATCCATACTTTGTGCTGTTTCTGCCAAAATGACTCCTAATTCCTGATGCAACTTATAATGGATTCATCGGATCGCATTATTTTTTTCCCTATTGTCTGTCTTCCAATCGTTGTGTGTCTGAGTGAATTTAAGGTTTTATTTTGCTTTGTGTAGATAGCAATGATCATACTGACCTTCGACTTCCATAACCCAAAAGATGCATAGTGTGACAAATGCTATGTTCAAAGAAACACTGATGAAGAATCGGTGCATTCTTATAATTCTGTTATTTCTTTTTCTTATACAAGTGTGAAGATTCTGTGCTTTTGTCTAATTCAATCACTGCAATTTACTCACTCAGACCTTGTCATTGCCTGACATTCCAATCTTGATACACTTTCACTAAATCTGCTCTTACACATTTCACACTTATTGTGGTTTTGCTAATACTTGCTCTATGCATCTGTATTCCTTCAGTCATCCCATGTTCTTCAAATCCTCCCTCCCAGGAATTATAAAAAATATTTTTATGTCCGATTGGGCATTGCTATAGAGAACTTGCATGTCATCTACTGTAAGAAAGGAGGGGAAAACACACAACGAAAGTTTAATTGACTTAATTATTGAAAATATCATTTATAGGAATAAAATTTATTTTGGGTGACCAAGTTCTGAGCTTAATCCTCCAAGATTGACAAGCAGAGATTTTATTAATGTTACCACCCATAAAAAACTGAGACCACCTGGACAATGCAACATTTTTCTGCTAATGAGAAAAGGAACGAGGCTGCTATGATACAATGTGGGACGCTTCATTACCCATACTTAAAATTGTACAGCACAGAAAGAAAATTTTGAATTATACATTCATAGACAAAAAATTAATGCACCAAGGAGTCATCAAAATGAAACGAAATTTTACATACGTAATGACTACTTAGGAAATCAAGGAAAAAGTCAAAAGAACGGAGTATTTAATACCCTGTTGGAGCCCCCCCTCTAGCGCGAATGCGCGATACGATCAGACATCGAGGCATACAAGTTGTGTATGATGTCTTGAGACATTTCGTTCCATATTTGCTGTAATCTTGCCTCTAGTTCGTTCAAACTCGTGGGATGCCCAAATAGCCGTCCAAAATGATTCCAGATATGCTCGATTGGAGACAAATCTGGGGATCGGGCTGGCCAAGGAAGGGTAGTAACAATACGGAAACAGTCTTGTGGCATCCTTGCCATGTGAGGCCGAGCATTGTCTTGTTGAAAAAGAGCTCCTGGGAGGCGTTGCATGAATGGCAACACATGTTGGTCGCAGGATGTCATGGACATACCGTGGTGGCTGTCATGGTGCCACGGATCAATACTAGGGGTGACCGTGTATTGTAGCAATGGCACCCTATACCATCACACCAGCTGTAGGAGCGGTGTGTCGCTGTAAGCAAAGGCAGAATTAAGGCGTTCACCACGGGGTCTCCACACACGAATGTCATCACTGCGGAGATTGAATCTGGATTCGTCGCTTAAGATGACTTGGTTCCATTCCGTTGCCAGTCCAGTTTCCTCCTGCGCGGGCACCACTACAGACGAAGGTGTCAAGGGCAGCACACGTAATGGGCGCCGCGACCCCAAATGTCCTTCAGCCAGGCTCCGTATGGTTCGAGAAGACACAGGTAGCACCCTAGTGAAGGTGCTACCTGTGCTTGGATAACGGCCGATGAAGCAGTTGGCTGTACGCGTGCATTTCTTACTATGTGGCGGTCTTCTTGACGACTGGTCTGTCGAGGACGTCCTGAGCCTGGTCTTCGTGTGAATGACATCTCTCGGATCCACTGGTCCCAACACCTCCTCTCAACACAATTAGAGCGGCCTAATTGACGAGCTATTCGCCTAGCTGACCAGCCAGCTTCCATCATGCCGATGATTCTCCCCCTCTCAAACTGCAAAAGCTGCTCATATTGTCTTCGAAAACGGCGTAATGGCATGTCTACCTCAGCATTTCCTTTGTAAACGATTCAGCACACTCAAACAAGCTTTGATTATCTGTTTTATACTCCACGGAGAACGACGTTAAACGCCCTGCTATACGTAATGCGCAATCACGCTGAATTTTAATTTGCATATCTCCCTGACATGTACCTTCATGCCAAGTTTCGTTGCGATACCGCAATTATTTCTTGGTGCGCTAATTTTTTTGTCCAGGAGTGTAGTTTTAAAAAATGTTAGCAATCAAAAATTTCAGTTTATATGTGGTAATTTTTTAAGGGTACGGGAATCACATTATTCATTGCATACACAGTGTGTACTTACTAAAAGCAAACATTTAGAGGGGGGGGGGGTTCAAATTATAAAATAAAAAGGCTGTAAAATGTTTACAATTGAAAGTTAAAACAAAATTCCATTATCCCATTCCATAATGTTAATATGCAAAAAAAAAAATCTTAAACATTTTGGGTTACTAGTTCAGGGTAAGTACTTCCATTTGGTGATTTGAAGGGATCCATCTTTTATTTTGATATCTTTTAAAACCTGGTAATCTAAGATGTCCGGTTATTAATGATACATCACTAATAATTGCCCTTCAAATTGTAATCAAGCATAGAAACAGTGATAAACACCCATGACAAATAACATCGATCGCCGAGTACAAGCGAGCATGTTCTCTTTAAATCTGTGGGTCCGAATGGTGTCGCCATCTATCGTGAGCAAATCGTGCTGTCACCATGGGTCAAAGTTTAGGCTAATGACAGACGTATCTCAAGCCCGTTGCCATGATGATTTTTGTGGGCCTCGATCTGACTACGTCAGAACAGGTGGCACAAACAACAACATATAACGGGTTTGTGACAAAATTATTTTTTAGAGACTGCGTAGACTAGTGGCCAAGTAACGGACTCGTTGCAAGCGGTTATGAGTTCGAGCCTAGTAGACTCGCCGTGTAAGGGGGCGATGCACGTTAAATCTGTCGAAGCTCAAACGTCCTCCCGTTGGTGTAATGTGGAAGTTAGGAATGGGGGGGGGGTGCCCAACTCAGGTGTCATCCTGTCACTTGACCATGGTTCAAAATGACGAGGTCCGTCGCCAAAAGCCCTTGAGTAGCTGAATAGTGCGACGTTAATGTTCACTCACTCGTTTTCTGTACGACACATTGTTCTTTTTGATCCTTCTATGCATACCAAGAAAAGTGCTTTTCAATAAGGATTTTGACGAATACTCTCCCTGACTGCATTTCACAAGACATGATGGTGGGTGTTCTAATTGGGCACGGACGATCGCATCTATTACGGTCTGCAATCTTGTTGGTCTCAGAAAATCTTGTATTTGTGCGATAAATGAATAACTTTTGATGTCTAAATGTTTGAGAGCCTTAAAAATCTCCAACTGGCTCTTCCTTTCTTTTTTTTTTTTTTTTTTTTTTGATGCTGAGAAATATCAGCGGTACGCTTCTGTTCGCTGTGTTACGCTCTGACTGATTTAGAACAACATGCTTGAAAGACTACAATTTCTTGAAAAATATTGCTGACGATCTCCAACAACGAATTTAAAATCGTTTGCTGTGCGTTTGAGTCAAAACAGTCGATCGCAAATTTTTGTATTAGAACTTGTGGCTCAACTAAATATAATAATCTAGACGTTAGCCAGTTATTCTATTAATGCAAAACACGTATTTTCTATTCGAATCGTCAGTCGCAATAGTTTTAACGTGAGAAATAAAGCTTTTACAAAAAAAGACAACTTACTGATAAATTCATGCTCTTACTAATACCTTCTTGATGTTTCAAACAGTTTATCAGGCGATAATTTTTTTTGAGTTATTAAAGTTGAGCTTGGCGTGTTTTGAAAAAAAAAAAATGACTTATATAATGTTAATATCGCAATTTGTATTGGAAGACCCCATTAAATAAAAATTGATAAAGCAATTAATACTGTATCTCAATTTCTTTTATTTTAATACATTTCTATTATAAAAGTTAAGTATTAGCCAGTTTTTTCTGCTTGCAATTTACCATTTGTAATGTGAATGGCTTAATTACGATACTGTTATCATTTGGAAGAGATTGCAAACGTTCCTTGTTCTCTTCGTCTGTAGAATACTAGATTCTTGCATTTTTAATGCGCAGACGATATTTTCAGTCACTCGTTAGCTGTACGTGTCGCAAAATCTTTTTCGAGTGCAGAAGATAATTTTTAATCAGTTGTATGCTTTTATCTCTGTCGTTATATAATGTATCAAATGCATACGATATGAATATTTAATTATAGACGAGAGATAATAAAATACTAAATCTTTGCCATAAGTTTTGATTTAATTAAAAACGCCATCATAATTAAAAAGGTAATCACATTGAAAACTAAAGCTATTTCAACTTTTATTTTACTTTTAAATCTAACATGCTACACCTCTTATTGAAATTGATCATCTTTTGACTTCATATGGGCCTTTGGCCAATTATCTTTCAAGGCTCGCACTACTACTTCAATGGGAATTTTTATTGCTGGTTTCCTCAAAGACCTGTTCTGATTGGGATGCCGTTTTTAGCGCACCTTAGACTCCAATACTAACTGCAATTTAAATCCAGACGGCCAATGTTTGTGTCCTATTGAAAAGTCCAATTTTTTCTGTTGAACATGTATACTTTTCAACAGCTTCATTATTATTATTTATTTCCAATGACCAGGGTTACAAAGACCACTACTCAACAAGGGGGTAGGAACAAAAACAGACAAAATAAGCAAAGTAGGAAATAAAAACGTGGCGAGAAAAGTCTATGAAGTTAATAAATCCCTAGCTTCCAATAAAGATCGCACAAAGAGGATCGCTTTAGTGCTGGACAGCGGTGAATGTGGTCAGCATCCATGTCTTTCCAAATATCACAGAGCTTGCAGAAAGGGGCCTGAGCAACATGAATTCGATGAATATGTTCGAGGAGATAGTCGTGTCCAGTTGCCAGACAAAATTCGGCAACTGCTTTACGTCTTGGCCACATGGGAAGATCTCTAAGATTATTTACCAGATCTATTTGAAATTTCTCTCTGTGTATTGAATTGAAGTAATATCATTCATCTTTTCTTAATAATACACTTGGCACTGGTAAAAGGACAGCTTTCCTTGTTGTCTGCTGAATAGAAGCTCCCTTCTTTGCTAGGTGGTTTGCTAGCTCATTACCAGTTACACCACAGTGTCCAGGGATCCGCTGCAAAATAATTTGCTTAGAGTACTCAGACAGACCTGCAGCAGTTTTTTTACAGTCAAGAATGTTAGAGGAGACAGGAGTAGAATTTTGAGTTCACAGCGAAAATCGCCGCTTTTGAATCACAAAAGACAACAGCCATAGTAAAGCTATTCAGATGACAATACAATGCGCAAGAGCTACTTGAAGGGCAGCAACCTCACCATCAAAAGCGGTTGTGAATTTTCCAGCTGTTAAATAAAAGGAGAAAAGGTGGCGATACACCCTGTTACTGCGCTGTCAGAGTCCTTCAAAATGATTTCATCTGTATAGATATGCACCCAGTCAGATTCAGGATACATGGTGCCCATCGTTTCCAGGGCACAAGTGACCTTAAAATTAAGGTATTTTGCTCTTTTATGGAAACCACCTGAGTAATCTCAGTGCGGATTCAAAAACCTTTATCAACAGTTGGGTCAAAAGATGACACCAGACGCTCGGGGACGAAATCTATATCAAACTGTTCCTTAAGTTTCAGTACACCCTATAAAAACCACGTTAGATCTTCAAACGCTCCCTGAATCCAAGTGGAGTTCGCTCTAAAGGTAGAGACCGTTGGGTAGTCGTACCCGACGGCTTCAGTATTGGTTCTAAGATAATGTCTTGATAAATTTTTCTGTTTTCACAAAATGAAACTTTGAAGCATCTTTATAATTGACACTCTACCAAACCATTACAAAAGCCGGTTAATAAGTCCTCTGTGCGCATTTTTTCCTCTCTTTAGCTTCTTCGGCACTCCTTTCCAATATATGGTCTTGAAAGATACCTCAACGTCAAATGTTTTCTCGTCGATAAACAGAATTCGTCTGAGGCCATTAGCACACATGCCGCCGCAACAGTATTTTTGCTTTAAAGGTACCTCTGGTGAATGAATCCCTTTGTAAGAAAATGATCAGCTATTCTTCGATACTAAGCGGCTCATTGTTCCCTTTGATTCGTTAATTTTTTTCTTCGTTGTAAGAAATCTTCTTTCAACAAGGAATTTGACGAATTATTTCAGACTATTTTGCTAAGTGCTAGTGTTTTCTTACCGAGAGCGGACTACAGCTTCTAGTAAAGTCTGCAATGATGCTATATATTAATTGATCGATATATGAATAACTTTTTAGGTCTTAACTAGCTTTCCTTTTTCCGACGCAGAGAAAGAATTACTACACTCTTTGTTTCGACGATCATTCCACTGTGTTAAAACTCGGACTGAATTAGAACGACACGCATGAAAGAGACTACAATTTTTTGAAAAATATTGTTGACGATCTCAAACGACGAAGTTTAAAATCTGCTGTATTCGAGTCTCTGCAGACGATCTAAAATTTTTGTATTAGAACTTATGAAACGACTAGGTATTATTTACTTGTAGAATACTTTTTTTATATTTCCAATGGCAGATTACAAGACAACTGCAAACAAAATGAGAAGCAGAGAATATTGACAAAAAAACAAACAAAGGACAACACAAAAAATAATGAAAGAAAAAATAAGAAAAGAAACACAAGTTCACAGTATAGTCTATAAATCACACATTTTGTGTCTGGCCTCCCAATATCTGCTCCACATGGATCCAGAGCTGAGTGCACGGCAGCGTGCCAAATGAATGGCGTCCATTTCTTCATTGGAGTCGCACAGTTTACAAAGTGGACTCTGAGGAATGCCTATCATGTTTAGATGCTTAGATAGGCAGTCGTGGCCAGTGGCGATTCGAAAATCGGCCACAGCTCTATCTCGTGGCCATTTTGGAATATGAAGGAGTTTGCTAAACCACACCGTTTGTTTATTCTTTTGGTTGAATTTAGACCAGAAGTGCTCTCTGTAGTATTTCTTTATAATTCTTTTGGCGCTATAAAAAGGAACTGTATTATTATAGAGGTTTGTAAGATTTTTGTCCCCTTCTTCGCCAAGCAATCGGCATTTTCATTCTCATCAATGCCACAGTGCGCCGGAATCCATTGCATGGCAATGTCTACGTGGCTTTGAAGTAAATCACCAATTAACAGTTGACATTTGAGAATATCCTTTGACAAAAGGTGCCCCGATAGAAGATATTGCTTGGAGGGCCGCCCTTGAATCACACAGAATAACTACTTTTGAAACACGATCTGTGCGGCAAAGAAGTTGAGATAGAGCAATACGTATAGCTGAAATTTCGGCATCAAAAGCAGTGCTGTGAATTCCTATTGGTGTATAGAAGGAGAATAGGTTACAGCAGACTCCAGCACCTGCATTACTGTAATCTATCAACTTGGAACCATCTGTGTAAACGTATAGCCATTCATCTTCAGGGTATAAGGAATCCAAAGTCTCCAAAGAAAGGATCCTTAGGATTTGACTATCTGTTTCTTTCTTTTGGACCTCATAGAGAAGCTCTGTAGAAAGTGCAAAGTCATACCTTTCAGTCGGGCAGGAAGATTTTATTAGATCTTCTGGTTCGAAATGAAAACTATGAAGCTCTTTAAGAGCCATGACTTTCTGAAGGAAGCCTCTCTGTGATTTGAGATTTCTGTTGGTATAGGATAAAGAATCCTTCCAAAGGGATAGACATTCTGGGATTTAGTAATTTTCTCTCATAATAATAAAGCGCGTTCTTCTATGATAGATTTAATAGGCATTTGATGGGTTGATAACAACAGAGCATCGATTGGTGTTGATTTCACAGCTCCCGTAATTAGCCGTAATGCTCGATTATGGAACACTTCTAGGAGATCAATCACCTGTTTAGATGCCGCAACCAAAGGCTCACAGCAGTAGGTAATGAGTGGCAGAATGTAAGCGTTATATGTTAATTCTAGAGTTGTTTTAGAACAACCCCATTTCGAGCCAGCAATTCTTTTCAAAAGACTTAACCTCTTAGTTGTGCGTTCCACGGTCAATTCAATGTGTTGTCTCCATGTTAATTTTCGATCGAAATTAATGCCCAAATATGAGAAACAATTTGTTTGGAGAACATTAATTCCTTGGTATGAGAGGTTCAGTTGCAATGGCTGATGGGTGAGAGAGAAAGTCTGGTAGACTGTTTTATCCAGATTTACTTTCATGTTATTATCTTGGCACCAGTAATCAAGGATTTCCAAAGCTTTATTCAAGATTGCCTCAGATTTCTCCTTAGCATGATATTTAGGTGTTTCTGTCCACAACACTAGGTCGTCTGCATATAGTAGACATTTAACTCCAACAAGTCTCTCCAACTCAGCAATTAGGTCATTTATATACAAATTAAAAAGGAGACAGCTGGAAACAGCTCCCTGTGGTTGACCAGTCCTTAGAATCTTGTATTTTGAATAGCAGCCTTCGTATCGAGCTCCACAGATTCGTTGGCTGAGGAAACTCTTAAACCATCCAAACAAGTTTGAATGGACACCAATATTTGTAAGTTTCAGGAGAAGATGTTCTCTCCAAACTAAGTCATATGCAGATTTAAGATCCACAAATACAGCTGACAAAATGCGTTTTTTATCCAGTGCATCTTTCACCGTCTGGCTTAGGAGTGCATCATGTTGGCTGGTAGATCTGTACTGTCTGAAACCTCCATGTTCGTTGGCAATAAACTTAGAGTCTCACATACCATTCCAACCTTTCTGTTACCATTATTTCCATTGTCTTACATAGGATACTTGTCAATGATATTGGTCTATATCCTTTAATATCACTGGGATCTTTATCCTTCTTATGTATTGGAACTATAATTGATTTGCGCCATAAAGCAGGCACATTACCTGTGTTCCAAATAGTATTAAAAAGCTTTAAAATAGTGTGGGTTGCTTTGATTCCAAGATTTATGAGAAACTAGCTGTACCCTGCCACGCGTTGCTGTGGCTTAGTCTGGTTAAATGGAAAAAAGAGAGTTGGTCCATCCAGTCAATTGTGAATCTTATATTAGGCGTAATTTTCTTAATGGATAGTCTGGTTTAATTACAGAAATGGAGGTCTGAGAACTTAAAATTAATTTGAGTTTCAAAACATGAGGAAAAACTGGTTGATTTCAAATTATTTTAAAGATTCAATCAGACAATGAAACACATTGCAAATCACAAAATATATAAGAAATAATCATTAATATATATCATTTACCCAGAATTAGATGAAATCCCCAAAATATATACGAAATAATCATAAACAAAAATCAGATAAAAATTCCAAAAATATGTAAGAAACAATCATAAGCAAAAATTAATTAAATTCAAATCGTAAAAATAAATAAGAAATAATCATAAACAAAAATCAGATAAAAATCCCAAAAATATAAGAAAAATCTTTCGCAAAAATTAATTAAATGCGAATCACAAAAATAAATAAGTAGTAATTTAAATAATAAATTAAATGCAAAAATACATAAATAGGTTCATGCAGTTTATAAAATAGTAATAAACATAGAGAAATTAAAAATAACCCAAAACTGAAAAAAATAACATTAATTTAAATAACAAAAAACAGTCTTAAACAGTTAAAAATATACAAAATTAATCCCAATTACGTATCAAAGAACAAAAAAATTGATAAATATGACAACCAATAAACTTAACTATAGTAAAAATATGTAATAATCTGGAAAAAACTATGTGTAAAGCTTAAATTTCAGCATTCAGAGCGAATCGTGACATCGTATGACGTCATAACACCAAAAAATCACTTAAAAATTAAATTTAAAAAAATTTAGAGTGCATTTCGAAATAAAAAGTACATAAGAACCTGAACGGCGTCAAACGCAATGTTGTGTCAAAATTTCAGATAAATCCATGCAGAACTTTTTGAGTTATGGAAGCGTACACAAACCAACATAACATTTTTATATATATAAATTATGCTTGAATGGCATCTTCACCTGGAGACTTTTTGGCTTTTAGCCTACACAAAGCACTCTTAAGTTCAGCCATGGTGATAGGTGAGTTAAAAATGGGAAGGGTGTTATGAGCTTGATTTAGTAAATTCTGTTTATATCTTATATTCTTGTTAACACACTTTGTTTGTTTTCTACAAAAGGCGGAATTTAATTGAATATCCGAGAAATGTTTGACAAATGAGTTTGCTATCCTCTCATGAGAAGAAAACGAAGCACCGTCAATCACAAAAGGCTTTTTAATGGGTCTAAAATTTTCATTTTTTAAACTTGTAAGTCTTTTTCCCATCTTTTTGGAAATTCATTTTAGGAATAAAATCGCCAAAGGAAGCTCTTTTTTCCTTGAGGACCTCTTTTCTAAACAAAGACGCTTGTTTCCGCCAGTTCTTGACATCGATTGGACGTTTAGTGAGTTCAGCTTTTCTCCTTAATCTGTTTCTTTTCTCTTTCATTGATTTGAGTTCTTCAGACCAAAAACATCTATAAGTCATACATCTACCTCTTGGGATGCATTGTTTTGCTCAGCTTATAATCTTATTTGAAACAAGTTTGGTGATATGATCGACAGATGCCTCAAAATTTATATTTTCAGGGTCTAAAGAAAACTCTGCCAAAGTTCTGTATTTATTCCAGTTAGCCTTTTTAAAATTCCACGATATTTTTGAGGACTTAGGGATTTTTTCTGAAACAGGGAAAGAGATGTCTGCGACGATTCTCTTGGTATGCTGACTGATATCTGACGTGACAAGCAAGAGGTCTGGCGAGTATGTATTTCCAATTGTAATGTAAATACGTATGTGAGTCGTTAGGATCGAATAACAACTCTTAAGTAGAAGAGAGCAAGAGGTCTTCCACTTCTACTCCAGCTTCATTTAATTCTTTATAACCCCATAATGGTGAATGGGCATTAAAATCTCCCATAAAAATAGAGCGTGTGGTTCTTGTACCAAGGTAAGTAAAATTTGGTTTGCTTACGAGGGTTGTATATATAGAGTAGATTCTAAAGTGAGAGTTGTGCTTCCAAACATCCAAATATGTAGCTTCACTCATATCACTACCATGATACATATCTTTAATGATTTTAAAATCAGTGGTTAAGGATTCTTTATAACTCCTGTAAGAATTCCGCTAGCAAATTGTCTTGATTTTGGAAGAAGAAATAGAGAATATCCCTTAAAAGTGAAATATTTCAATTTTTCTAAATCGAGATTTGACTCCATCACAGTAAAAACGTCAATATCATAAGTAGCCAAACTCTTGGCAAGCTCATGCTTCTTAACCTGAGATAAACCACCTGCATTCCACTGGAGAACACGTAGAGAAGAGCACTGAAGGCGACACATGCCGACGTAGTAGATCACTTAGCCGTAATAATTTACGTTTCCGGGGTGCACCAACGAGGAGGTGGATCTACACCGCACTCGTACTTGTAGAATACTGTATTATTATTCAGGGACGATAGTTAAATTTCTTTAGTACGTGATTTTTTTCGTTTCTTTCACAAACAACTAAGAAATTAATTATTAAAAAAAATACATTTCTATACATATATTAGGAATGATTTAAAAATAATTTCGCAAAAACGAATTGGGAAGAATAATATAGAAATAGCATCCCTGAACTGTTCTACCTCAAATTACGACACGTATTACACACGT
This sequence comes from Trichonephila clavata, assembly GCA_019973975.1. Lineage (NCBI taxonomy): Eukaryota > Metazoa > Arthropoda > Arachnida > Araneae > Nephilidae > Trichonephila > Trichonephila clavata. Next base: position 5,107 of record BMAO01015489.1, on the reverse strand, counting down.
GTAACGACACGTATTTTTTTAAACAGCTTATTTAAAGAGTGGTCAATTTTTTGCCCCAAAAATGTTCCCCCAAAAAATGCATTTTTTATTGCATATAACTAAGCACAATACTTAACAGAAAGCGAAAATAGAAGAATTATATTTTTAATTTTCAATTTTAAAGTTTTTATACTATTTTTTATTTATTTTATAGTTGTTAGAACACAAAAAAACATTAAATGTTTGCTTTTTAAAAAGTACACTCTGCATGCTATGAAGAATGTTTTATGTACTTTAAAAGAATTTCTCTGACATATATACAAAAAAAATTTCGTGTTCGTACCTCTTTTTCATAAGGTTGTGTGTGTGGGAGGGAGAAGATTTAGGGTGTGTGTGCATATATATGGGCGTACGCAATTTGAAGTATGGTGTATATTGTTTTACATTGCAATGGGGACAGAAATAATATCGGCTTTTTTAAAATTAGTTTTTCTTTTTCATTTCTTTCAAACAACAAATTGCACATTGTCTTGCCAGTACCTATTCTTTATCGAATATTTTCAAGAATCTAAATTCCTGAATTCACTGAAAAATTCCCGTCTTCACCACAAAGAAAATCCCGGATGAGAAGTATTTCAGTACCAAGGGCAAACTGCATCTCTTATAAACACAGCATTAATAATCTCACTATAAGAATTACAAGTAAGTGCAAATCAAAGATAGCAAGAAGAAAATGTTAGTGCCCGTACAGCGTACGGGCAAACCGGTTGTGACTAGCTTTCGGCAGCTTGTACGGTGTACGACAAACCAGTTAATGCAGTACTTCTCAAACTTTCAATATTTGTGACCCAATTTTCAATCATAAATTTCGCTGTGTACTCCTCCATACAATAACTATGTTTTGAATTCATTAATAATGTACTTTGACAGGAAAGCTACAATACAACCTTAATTATAAACCGTACAAAATTATCAAGATAAGTATTAAATTTTGGTATGACAAGCCCATGGAATCACTAGTAAAAATTAAACTTGTTCTTAACTTAATATTGATAAATTAATATCTAATACTTTGTGCAATATAGAAACATTTATAAGTGAAAATGTGTATTTTATTCTTTGTAATGTCAGAATGTATTTTGTTTTGCTTCGTTTCCGTAAATTGATAATTTTGTTAAATAATCTTTTATTTTTGATATGCTAACGCCCCCCCCCCTCCTCCCTCAGTTTGAGAAACGTTGAGTTAAGGCATAGGTTCCCAAACTTTTTTGTCTCGTAGACCACTTGCCACGTTTTTCGGTTTGCGGTAGACCCCGGCTTAATTAATATTGAATTTTTGTATTTTTATCAACTTAAATTTTTTTTTAACCGCTGGTACTACTGCTCCTACTTTAAAAAAATTAACTTTTTAACTGTAATGAAATATAGTGTTTAAAATGTAAAACGCATATGTTAATTAAGTTAAAATTAATTAATAAATAAAACTATTAAATAAACTAACTAAACAAGCAAATTATTTTAATGAGAGGGGATGAATCTCTCTTGTCTGGTTTAATTTTAAATCTCCTCTTTTAGTAGTGCCCAGTTTTTATCTTTCTTTTTCTTTCGAGATTGGCAACCACGCTGAAATTCCTTCACTCTAGAAAAAGCAATGAAAAACTTCCTTACAATATTCCATAAGTTGAGACAAATAACAGATTTGATTTTTTAAAGCCAAAATTGTTGGCATCCGTATCTAAACTTTAAGATCTTACTTAGCGCTTATTAATTCCCATTGTAATTTGGCATTTTTTTTTCGATATGTGACCGTATGAATTCATTGCCTACTGTGGTATTGCCATATAGTCAAAGCTTTCTCAAACCTGGTTTCAAAATCTGAATAAAAGGCATTTAAATGTTGATTGCAGGTTAAAACGTTCTAATAGATTGCCTGTGAGAAATTTAGAAAATTCGGGACATCCAGTATTATATTTCTTTAGCTTAAATCAGGAAAGAAAAGCTGAAAGAGTTCTTGTTTTAATAAAATTCATGCTGTCACCTTGTAAGTGCAAATTAACCTCATTAAATTTAGTAAATAAACCTGTTTAAATATATAGTAAAATTTGGCTTACACGTGATTATAAATTTTCTTTTAAAGTTAAAGTTACGATCTAGTTTATTGAGAGCCAATATCATAACTTACTTACATCTAATGGACCCCCAAATAATTTTTTGGCTAGCGTAGACCCCTTGGAGGTCGTCATAGACCACTTTGGAAATCACTGAGTTAAGGGGTTAAAAATTACTTCCGTTCCTCAATTTGAAATTGAAAATTACTTTTTTCTTTAACGAAATTAAGAAAAAATCGCTTACTTAAAATTTCATACATATTATCATAATGTTCTATCATTAATAAACACACGTTGATTTTTTTTCAACATTTAATATTTATTTCACCTTCAACATTTTTTTTTACATTCGATGAAATTGTAGAAAATGAAGATAGCTATCCAACACAAAAAATAGATTTACAAATGAAAGTAGTAAAAAAAATGAGCTGCAATGTTTGAAAACGTTTTTATGTATTTGAGTTAGTTCTTGACTTCTAAAAGCATCAAGTATATTATCATTTTACAACCATGGATACATTACACATGAAATTTGTAAAACAAAATTTACCGCCGATATAGTTAAGTGGAAAGATAAAACAAAGAAGCAGAAAAGGCTGCATATATATTTACACCAAAATGCTATCTCTTTCACCACATAAGAAGTAAAAAATGTATTTCGATTCTTAAGACACAAGCATGTAAAAAATTAGCAATTCACAAGATTTTATAACAAAGTTTTAGTTTTAATGCATATATAAATGAAGTTCATTATCACTTTTAAATCCAGTATTCCTAATTGAAATCTTAAAAGCATTGTTACTTAGAGTTCTGCATTGTTAAGATTATCTTATGTCATTATCTTTAAATTAATGACATATATTATCCTTTGGACTATGCATAATCATCCAGTTTTAACATTTATAAAATAATTCTTTTCATAATTGTTTTTTAAAACTGATGAATGTAAAACATTTTAATTGCCACGCCAGTTTATGTTCAAAACGAAAAATGGCAAATAGATCTTTTAATTGAAATTACAATTCACGTTAAAAACTTTTCGTTCCGGATCATTCATAATTATCTTGAACATCTAGCATATCTTGATTTTTCCCTGCTCCAAAAGCAACACAACATCAAAAGTTACCGACTCAGACAGTATCAAAAGTCCACCAATGAGTCATTTTGAACATCTTTAGTGTGGCATCAGACATCGAATAGGAACGGTAGGGATCATATCCAACCACTGATTTGCTTGACGGCTTTGGTGATTTCTCGATGCACTAAGGCACTTATAGTACCTCCAGATGCAGCAACAGAAACTCCACAACTATAATCAGGGGAGGAATTTGTGGAACATCGTCCGGTTTTTGTTACCAGAGTACAAATCGCATGTACTGTGCCCTCTAACAAGAAAGTTACTTCTGTATGCTACAGGCAGTTGATACCGAAGGCACGATTCCACTTTGCCTACCACCCGGATAATTCGAAACTTTACACTTTTATCGCTTACTGGAGATGATTGTCTTGAACCCAGCTCTGTTTGAGGTCGCCCTTACCATAAAAAAGTTCGATGAATCCACCACTTTGGTCTCACCTTCCAACTGCTTGCGGGTTCTGATTTCGTTTGTTTCTCGCCTGTCTTCAGATCGACTCCTTTGGGATATTTTTCGGTTAGGCATTACGGGATACCGCAGAGGCACAATGGTTTTGTTCCCTTCGATTATTCTTGAAGAAGAACGGCTGGATCTCGCTTCTGGAGGCGGTTCTGGTATATCCGGATAGGCTCCAGTTCAATCCGCTGTCGGATTCAGATTCGCTCAAAGCCGAATCTGCAGACTCTTTGTCGGAGTTAGTTTTGGAACCGAATCCAGTGGAAGTGCTGGACGATATTATGGTCTTCGATGTTTGGTAGCTGTTTTTCTTCGATGAGTTGTTCGAAGAATTTGATTTGGTGCTGAGGTTGGGAGAGTATTTTGTATTCTCATCGTAACTGGAGTTATCAGACCGAAAGCCAACTGGCGGACGAATAGTTGGGACATCGATGAAGATTTCTTCTGTACCTAACTGGCCACTATCTCCAGATAGGAAAGCATCTTCGTCTTCGTCTAAGAAACGGCTTTTAATGTCTAACAGATTGAGTTGATTCAATTCTGTAACAGCCTGAAAAAAAAATACTGAAGTTAACTAAAATTATACCCAGAATATTTATAAAACAGAAAAGTATATTAAGAATTTATACACACAACAAATAGGCTTAGCTACAAAGATGTAAAGTTTATAATAATTATCAATAGTTGGATATTTTGTATACAAATAGGAAAGGTAAAATCAGTAATACAACCTCTGACAATAAAGTTCGGTGAATAGTCCGTTAACATTAACGTAGATGGAATATTAACGAAAGTTACCTAACTGTCCTTCAAAATAGTCACCTCCCATAACTATGCCAAACTGGGATCTGCTATACACGTCCTGGAAACTTTGCAAGAAGTCTTCTTTTGGGATGAAGTTCAAAAGCCTCGTCACGTTTCGTTGGATGTTAGGAATATCGTCAATATCGATTACACGTTTTTCTCATCCCTAAATTCTGGGTAACGATTTGTCCACGGATTCATGGTTAATCACGGTCACTTAATTTGCAGTTCATCAGCTATCATGCGCAGAGTTAATTGACGATGTTTAGTGATTAATTTCGTTACTTTCTCAATGTTTTTGTCACTGACGGAGGTCGCCAGTCTTCCGCTACAAGGGTTATCAGAAAAACGTTCCTTGCTTTTCGTAAACGAGCGAACCACTTGCACACACACTTCATGGACAGTGCTTGATCTTCATAAGCACGTACCAGCATCGCATAAGTTTCTTTTCGAATCTTGCCAAACTTAAAATAAAACTTGAAATTGATCTTTTGTTCGTTCATTTTTCTGTTCTCAGTTAAGAACCAACGTAATAACAAGCACTTTGTAAAACAAGTCTTACACGGAACACAAATGAGTCTTAACTGAAAAAATGGAGGGGGGGGGCAGATGGTCAACACCTGC